>BOPP01000012.1:14477053-14505664 GCA_017312745.1 Gryllus bimaculatus
TGCGAGCGGGCGAGCGGCGCGAGCGGGCCGAGCGGGCGCAGCGAGGAGGGGGCGAGCGGCGAGCGCGGCGACGGGCGAGCGGGCGAGCGGCGAGCGGGCGAGCGGGCGAGCGGGCGAGCGGGGCGAGCGGGCGAGCGGGCGAGCGGGCGAGCGGGCCCGAGCGAGCGAGGCGAGCGGGCGAGCGGCGGAGCGGCGCGAGCGCGGCGCGAGCGAGCGGCGAGCGGCGAGCGGGCGAGCGGGGCGAGCGGGCGACGGCGGCGCAGCGGCGAGCGGTCGAGCGGGGCGAGCGGGCGAGCGGGCGAGCGGGCGAGCGGGCGAGCGGGCGAGCGGGCGAGCGGGCGAGCCGGGCGAAGCGGGCGAGCGGGCGAGCGGGCGAGCGGCGCGAGCGGCGGCGAGCGCGCGAGCGGGCGAGCGCGAGGCGAGCGGCGCGGGCGAGCGGGAGCGGCGAGGCGCGAGCGCGCGAGCGGCCGCGAAGCGGCGGCGAGCGGCGAGCGGCGCGCGCGCAGGCGGGCGAGCGGGCGAGCGGGCGAGCGGGCGAGCGCGAGCGAGCGGCGAGCGGGCGAAGCGGGCGAGCGGGCGAGCGGCGAGCGGGCGAGCGGGCGAGCGGCGCAGCGGGCGCGGGCGACGGCGACGGGCGAGCGGCGAGGGCGACGGCGAGCGGGCGAGCGGGCGAGCGGGGCGAGCGGCGAGCGGCGAGCGGCGAGAGCGGGCGAGGCGGGCGAGCGGGCGAGCGGCGCGAGCGGCGAGCGGCGCGAGCGGCGAGGCGGCGGCGAGCGGGCGAGCGGGCACGGCGACGGGCGAGCGGCGAGCGGCGAGCGGCGAGCGAGCGGGCGAAGCGAGCGACAGGCGGTCGGGCGAGGGGGCGCGCGAAGTGGGCGGCGGCGGGCGGCAGCGCGGGCGAGCAAAGCCGGGGGCGGCGGGCAGGCGGGCCGTGCGAGCAAGCGGGCGGCGAGCAAAGCGGGCGGGCGAGCAACGCGGCGAGAGCGCAGGCGAAGCAGAGCGGGCGGGCGAGCAAGCGGGCGGCGAGCAAGGCGGGCGTCGAGCAAGCGGGCGGGCGCGCAAGCGGCGGGCGCGGGCGGGGGGCGGCGGCGCGGGCGTTCCCAGCCACCGCCGCTGCGCCGCCGCCGGGGCGCCGGTCCGAGGTGTCGCCCCGCAGCGTGCAGCGGCCGCTCCTGGGATGCTCTGCGCGTGCCAAGCGCTCGACGCGCGCTGGCGCAGCTACCGCGCTACGTGCCCGCCCTCTACCGGGGTGAACCAGACCCAATTCACTGCACCCGGGCCTTTCCAGCTCCATTAAATACTGATGGAGACACTAACAGTAGTGAATCCTATCCTTGCACCTTCAGGGCAACAATCAAAGACTCATTGCTGCGATGTTAATAACATGCGATGAAATGGATGTTAATGGTGCAGCCGTGAGACACAAGTTGACGCGAAGAGTGAAAAGATAACTCTGCAGTCCGCGCTTTAAACAGCGGCGGTTTTTCACGCATATGTTATCAATACAAATACATGATTCCAGCGTATTTTAAATATCCCAAAAAGGCATCAAATATATATCGTGAAAAATAGAGGATTGTTACGCAAAGCTCTTCCTATCCTTACACTCTGTAGTTTTTGTCCATAGTTCAACGAGCATCTGTTAGGCTCGAACTGTTCATTGAAAATGATTACTAAATAAAACTGCAGGGTGCAAGGAAAAATGGCGCAAGTGTGGCTCGTGCTACGTGTTGTAAAACTTGCCACCTTTGCACGGTAAAAAAATGGTCGCTGTGTAGGAAATCCGAAAATCGCGGAATCAAATATTTATAAGAAATCATATTGTACCTGAAAGAACCGGACTGATTAAAGTTCGAAATTAGTTATTCCTTTTTCATCGTCGCATAATAGATAATATATCACTTATATCACTTATAATATATCACTTATTATCATATATCACATCGCATCATATAATATGCGTAAGCCAACCCCACTACCCGCAAAGCATGCGCTCACGCACCTATTCATTAACACTGACAGCAGACAGCAGTTTGCCTTATGTTTCCGCAGGTAGGAGCCAGGGGGCAGAGTCGCCACTAACTTATGTAGCAATTGAAAGGGCCTCGAAGGCGCGGCATCGAGAATACCGAAGCGTGGCCCGCGGATGGGAAAGGACACAAACCGACGCGTAGACGAAGGTTGCACTTGACAACGGGGAGAGTGAGAAGGCGCGATGAAGGAGAAAGGGTGTTGAATTCCCGACAACAAGTTAGGAGGACTGTAAAGAGAGGTGGAATGAAGGCGAAGGGGCGTCGGGGGATTTGGGGTCGACGGAGTGACTGCGTGTGCGGCCGCCATTTGCGGATCGGGGGCGTGTGTCGGCGGGTCTTGGCGGCGTGGGAGATCAAGCGGTGCGGTGGTCGGAGCGCCGGGGTGGGCCGGCGGGCGGGGCGGGCGGGGCGGGCGGGGCTAGGCGAGGCGGGCGAGGGGCGAGGCGGGCGAGGTGGGCGAGGCGGGGCGGGCGGTGGCTGTCAGCGTTCGAAGGGCTGTGAGCAACGGCGGCGGCGAGGAGAGGGCGAAGCGAACGAGCTAACGAGCCTCGGAGCAATTCATTCGCCAAATTGGATTGAATTAACGCGGCGCGAGCGGGGACGGCGCCGGCCGCGGCGGCGAATGGCTGGGGCTGCGGCGCGCCGCGCGCGTCTGTGCTGTTGACAGCTCGAAAACGAGGAGGCCTCGCTGCGCAGGCTGATGTTATCAGTGGGCGGCGGCGGTTGTAATATCGTCGGTTGGAAACGAATTGGCTGTCAGTTGGGTCTGTTGAGAAGCTACATGCTGAAGCAACGACACAAGGAACGTCGGTTAAATACGGATGAAGGAAACAAAGAAATTTGAATACGTGAAAAGAGAAAAGTGAAAAAAGATACTATAAAATAGACGAACTAAACCAGAATGGTTAATGCTATCAAAGGTCAGATGCAATTTTCCTGAAAAAATATTATAGTTTTAAGCTAGAAATTGGAAAGGAAATGACAAGAGAGTTTAGGTAATTGCTTCATTGAAGATACGCATGTGACAATGAACCTTTACACATTAAAACTGCTATTTCAACCATGAACTATCTTACGAATGAGGTTTTACAAAAGTTACTTAGTGTGAGTGTTAATGAATACAAAAGGAAATTTCTAGCAATGAAAAGATATTATACTATTTATAAAACAAAGAACTATTTGGCCTCCATGCCGATGAGACGGAAGAACATGAAACATGCATTTTCATAACTGTAGATGCCGTCCTCCTTGCTGAGAGAAGAAAACGATAGTTGGAATTCATCAGTACAATGAACTTTAGATAGTTGCGCACGTGTGGTCACGAAGTGCAGATTCAAACAGTCGTTACCCAATTCGCAGATATTTGGTGCATCCACTGACACATTTTCGTAACGTTTGTTAGCACGTATTTGTACTCAATTTATATATATTGTAAGTCAAATGCGCATTTAAGAATTGGAAGAGGCAAAATGTCAAGCTGACATAGAAGCGGATGAAGACAAAGCGCGCGTTAGTGAACGTCGAAGCAGTGCATGTGCAGGTGCAACAAGGAAGGATGAGTCGGGCATAGTTACTGACGGCGCGTGGGGAGCATACAAACAAGGCGCAAGCACATTGATTCAAGAAGTGACGTGGGTGAATGAACAGCTCAGACGGAAGGAGACGGTCGAGTGAGGCGTGTCGGGTGGGTTGGGTCGGGTCGGGTCGGGTCGGGTCGGGTCAGATTGTGTTTGGCGGATCTGTCGAGTCAGTCGTGTCGGATCGTATCGGGTTCGGTCGCATCGGATCGGATAGAAGCGGGTCGGGTCGGCGTCGAACTAGGTTGCGACGGAATGGGTAGTTACGAGGCGACGTCAGGCGGAGCGTGCCGTGTGGTCGAGGGCGCGGCGGGAACCGCCCGCGGGTGCGCGACAGCAGCGGAAACGCCCGCCGGGAAAGCGGCGTTGGCGGCGAACAGTCGGCGCGACGCACGCCTTTGTGCGCGCTGTTCACCCCGCCCGCCGGGTCTTGGCCAGGTGCGCTGCCGGCGCAGGCGTCGCGACGCCGCGCTGTGCTGTCTGTGCTGCGCTTGCTCTGCGCTGATGTGCCCGTTAATGGGAAGCGCTCGTGCGCCCGCGGCGCGCGTCGTTCGCCCGCCTGAAAGGCACTCGCGGAAAAAAACAGGCGGGCGGGATATGCCATTGGAGGGAGCGCCCGGCACGGCCAAATGGCCGGATCACGCGATTTATCACAAGAGCGCTCAGGGAAGAAATGAAACGTGTCAGTACCCACAAAGAAGTACAGGTGAGTGTCGACAGGCTATTTGTTTAATTTAAAGTGGGAAACGAATGTAAAGACTCTGAGACCGTGTTGTTACACAAGAAAAAAAACTTGCATCTTTCGTGTATACACATTCGTCTAGTGGCGATTGCTTCATAGCGGAGTGCTAATTTTTGCAAGAAAGGCAGAATTTCCCAGTCGAGTGTTTTGTAGAGTCATAACGTAAGATATCTCTGCCTCTCCATCTCTTCCTTCTGTTACCTCTCCGTCTGTATATGTGTCGCTAACTTTCTCCTATCTCTCTCCCTCTTCCCCTTCTCTCTCCCCTCTCTCTCGATCTATCTTCTGCTTCCAACCTCTCCCCTCTCCCTTACCTCTCCAGTTTCCCTTTCCTCTCCATTTCACCCTACCCCTCCTTTACTTCACCTCTAATCCTCTCTTGTCATCTCAAATCTACTTCATTCTCTCTCTCTCTCCTCTTCTCTCTCTCTTTCTCTCAAGACATCAGAGGACTTAAATCGTTAAGCATTGTCTAAAGTGAAACATTGTTCATCACAAGTCTCTCCCACTCCATTTACGAGAGATGCAGCCCACATTCGCATGCCTCACCGCAGAGGAGTGGTATACAGGGCGAGTGAGGGCCGTTCGGCCGAGGAGCGGCAGGGCGTGGGGGAACAAGGCGGCATGTGCGACGCGCCCTAATCGCCACAAGAGAAGAGTGCAGAGTAACGACCGAGCGACGGGTGAGGACGCCGCCGCGGCGGAGTCCTCGGGCGAAGGGAGCGTCCTGCGTCGCACGCAAACGTCACGTACCCATCTGCGCGCCAACATTGCCCACCCGCGCCGCCCGCGCCGCCCGGCCGCCCGCCCCCGCCGCCCCGCCCGCCCCTGCCAGCACACCTGGCACGGCGACAAACGCCTGCAGGACCAAGAGCCCGCGACGCCCGTCGCCAGCACCCGCTTTGCCGCTCTGGTCAAGGCGTCATTCTGCTGCCAACCGTCCTCTCACAAGCCCGCTTGCGCTGTTTCTGCGTGCCTCGCTACCAGACGTTACTCGACTACGTAACACAAACGCTAACAACAGGGCTAACGCTGACTTGAGATAATGTGGATTCAGATTGAACGAGAGTTTTAAGCATCCCTTATCATGCCCCGAGTATGTTTCGTCAAAAGAGGTAGATAGCGCAAGAATAAACTATTTTGGTTTAAAACTAGCTTTATTTTGACCTTCGCAAACACGGGCAAACAACATACTATTAGCCTTGTGTTTTCTCTCCGCCACGATTGCGGTTGTTTCCGCTGCAAACCTTTTATTGATGTTTTTTGTAATAAACATAAAACGGTTAAACGACATTTAAAATAAAAAACATGTAAATTTTGTTAATGCAAAACAAGTGAGGGTCAGGATACTAGCGCCCACTTTCTGGTTGTAAGAATTCACTGAAAACGGGGACATGAGCCTCAGTTTTTCTAGGTGCATCCTAGGTATTGAGATCAGTACCGCGTTTACCCGTGCGCTTTAATTTCTAAATTTTATTTTCCAATTGTATTGAACATTACTCACAGAACGCTGTCCAACACCAGAAAAACCACAGTAAAAATGTTTTACAAGGCTGGGAATCGACTCCATTGAAATTTCGATCCTGACTTATTATAGATATTGAAGACACTCATAGGTGGAAAAAAATGTGAAGATTTGATCTTGGACGGCGTTTTATATTGCTCCTTTCTCTACTCATCGATATGTATGAATTTCGGTAAATAAGGCTTCATATTGATAGGCAAGGGACTTTTCCAAATTTTTCCAGTCCTAGTAATAAAGTATCGCCTTTCACGCACTTTTTCGAGTAAAAAACATTTTTTGAAGTTTCTGCTTCTGTTACGTCGTATCTGTGTGACTTTCTTCACCGTCGTCCTGTCATTAACACGGCCTCTCGCAAACGCGTTGAGTCCACCTCTCCCAGGCCGGCCGGCGGTCGCGCGGTGCCTCACCCGCCCCGCACTGCCGTTCCGTTGCCATGCCGTGCGTTCCGACACGCGAGCAAATGCTATAATCGGCGGCATCCAAGTAAGCTGCGTGAATCGTTATCAATACGTGCGTTGGGGCTTTTCGTTAATTTACGAGATGGCGCGCCCGTGACGGAGGCATCCGGGCCAGCGCGCGCGGGCGAAGGATAACCCAGTGTCTGCGGAACTCAAATTATATGGATTAAGGGGAATATATGGAGTGAATTTAATGATTAGCGACGCGCCGCCGGGCGGAGGGGCCCCGATGGGAGGCTGTGCCGCGGCGGGCGGTGAAACGGGGCGTGCCGTTAAATCGGCAAACGTGGGCCGAATGCTTGGTAGAGGGGATGGGTGAGGGGTGGGGCGAGGAGTGGGTGGCCAGCGGAGGGTGGCGACGTGTGATGGTCGTGCGAAGGGTGATGGGCGCGTGGAATGGTGGGCGACGAGATGGCGTGCCAGTGGTATGTTTCGCCAGAGCGCGTTACGCGAGCGAGCGGGATGCGGAGATTCGTGATGGCGGGCGAGAGGGTGGCGGGCGAGCGATGGCGGCGAGAGGGGATGCGGGCGAGCGGGATGGCGGGAGATCGTGATAGCGGCGAGCGAAATGCGGGAGAGCGAGACGGGAGGTCGCGAAAATGGATATTACGCCGGAGAAAACGCACCACTAGCACCCCAACTACTCGCCCTGCCGTGCGCTGGCAACATTGCGCCATGAGAGGGTCCGGATCAAACTGTAAACGACTCTACTCCACGCATGCAACACAGACGCCCTTGTGTCGGCATGCTGTGTACCTAAATTCCAATAATAGATAATACGATGAATGAGGTATACGAATATACGCGTTAAGCGCTATTACGTACTAACCTCTCTTGGACCGAGACGTTTTTGAACAAGTATTGTGAAAAATCCGTTCGTGGAGAATATTACCACAGAGTCAAGGGCTACCATACGCCGAGATTAGACACACCAAGTGCGGAATTGAGGGGCGTTTCGACTGGAAAAGGGAGAACAGCAGATCTGCGAGGATTGTCTATAATTGAGAGCGCAATCTGCTGTGATACAATAAATGGTTATTCTCGATCTGAGGCTATTCCACGCAGTCTAAAAATGTACGATTTCAAATTCATACCTAACACAAAAACTATGTATACAGAAGGGGAAAACCACTAACATTAACCATATAAATCGTGTCCCCAAACAACCAACACGCAAAACTGTTCGACAACAAAAAACGCGACCATTCAACGAAAAAACCATATTCACCTCTCATATGGGGGAGCCGCATAGTTTTCTTCAATTTCTGCGCGCTCTGAAATCGAAATATAAACGATTAGTTGTTGGTGAATTCTAACGAAACTAACCACTATCTTTCACGGTCACAGGTTGCAAAGCTTTCTTTCGTTTCTTCGCGGGGAAATTAGAAACAGACCGCAACAAAATTCTTAGACCAATCGCGCGAACAACAGCAGAGAAATGGCAGTTAGGCGTCGGGGGCCCGAGCGAGCTGTGGAAGCAGCGAGCAGGCGAGTTCATCCTCCGGATGAAAAGGCCGCGCGGCCAACGGAGGAGGCGCTCCAGCGAGGCCAGCCGCCGGCGCGAGGGGAGGCATTGCGGCAGCCCCGCCGCTACGCAAAACGCGGGCCGCGCCAGCTAATATCTCGGCACGTTCATCTTCCGAGGCCGCCGCCCCAGAATACAAGCGGGCCGCGGCGAGCGCCGCGGCGCGGCGCCGAGGGCTATCGCGTGGCGCGGCGTGAGGCAGGGGAGCGATCGAGGGCAGGCGGGGAGTTAATGGGATTGGGCGGGCGAGGGAGGGAGCGAGGCGAGGAGTGAAGAGGCAGGCGAGAGAAGTGAGGCAGTGCAACGGATTGAGGGCGGGTGCGACGGAGAGAGGAGGCCAGAGTGACGTGGAGGGAGAGCGGAGAAGGTATGAAGGAGAAGGGGCGGTGAAGAGGGACGTTCGCGGGCGAAACGCTGTGAAGTGCCATGGGGGGCGGCTTCGAGGTTTGTTTGATGTTGCGCGTATGACGAGGAGCAGTCCTGCTGTCCCCGACTCTGCCTTATCCTACCCTCTGCAGTCGTCGCTGTTACATCCTTCCCCTGACGTCAACCTCCTGGAAATTCAGTTCTTCATCTCCCGAAGCTTTTGCAATGCTAGCGTCATGGTTTTTTTCAACTTCGCTTAAGGATCTTCATATGCTACGCCTCTGCCTTCCTGCTTTTCGAAACCTCGAATCAACAATTTTTGCCCCATTTGTTTTTATTTGCAGAATGACCACGAAACATATGTATACGAGTATACATCTTGGTCTTTCGTTATACATATTTGTGGTATACAAACGAACTGTTTTTGGGTTTTCCAGGAGATTGTCCTTTGATAGGCCAACATTATCAATGCATGTTTACAGTACATCACCACAAAACATTGATGAAGAGAAATGTCATAAATCTCTACTTCCATTGTCCACTATTAAGATCATCTCGACAGGGAAGTCAATCATCAAAAACTGAGCTTCCTTAACCTGAGTTACATTTACCATTATGCATGCTCCTTCTAGCCACTAAAATGAACTGCGGTATTAAAGACCATAACCTTATTAACCCATTTTATTCCACTCTCGCTCAAACACCTCATAAGTTTTTCGACTCCAAACATTATTTCCTCGCAACTCACAACGCTAGTCAACGTTCAGCCCCATCAAAGACCTCCGCCACTCCACCTTCCGGCGCCGTCTGCAACTTTGCGACTATCAAATCTTCCCTTCCCAGAAGCGTCACCGCTATCACCTCCGTCACCGCCGTCCGCCCATCTCAACGCCATTTGCCATTTCCACCTCCACTGCCGATCGAATCCCCGGCTGCATCGCCAAAGAGCCCGAGAACCATCAAATCTCGTCCTCTTTGAAACGCCCACCGACATCACCCTCGCCCAATTCAACGCCATCGTCACCCGTCCCTTCCGTCACCACTCGTCTCTCCCAATGCCGACCACCGCATTTGCGCTGGAAACCGTCTTTACCGCCATTCAGCGCCGCAAACCAACAACTGCTACCAGTGCCTACACCATCGCCAGGAGCATACTTCGGACTGCAGTCGTCATAGCTTCGCACTGCCCACTACCACAGATAAGCCCTCCAAGTTCTGCTTTCCACTGTCACGCGTTCACCTTAGCTCTGCTGCTACTTCCCCATTCATGACTAAACACTGAGCTTCTCACCCACAGATGCACCACCGCAATCGGTCGCTAGCATCACATCCATGGCTGTCCAACCGCAGTCTTGATCGTTCAACAGCTGCACCATCGCTACCGCATCCATATGTCGGTGCTGTCACCGTCACCGCCATCACCACCGCCATCGTCGCTACCACCACAATCAATACTTCCAAATTTTCGATCTGTGGCTGTCACCAGCTTACATCCACCATCATTCGCAGCCACCCCACCCCCCAATCTGAACTATTACCGCCATCCTTTTCCTCCTGCCTCCACCACTGTCCACACTTCCGCCTCCCACCACCTACCCGCCCATCATTACCATAATCCTCCGCTTCCATCGGGCTTGCGGGAACTGACGAGCACGCGGGTAAGAAAAACCGCTCCGCCCCGCGTGACAACATGTTCAACGGCTGGGCTGGCTAGAAGGGTCAGTGTCTCGACTCCGGGCTGTTCCCAGTCGATTTATACTTCTCTACGGCGCGATTTGCATACATCTGCAGGACAGGAGCGACGAGAGCTGCTGGCCCGCGCATGCCAGCATCGGTACGTCGCCGCCGCGCCGGAAGCCCCTTTGAGTTTCATTACCGAATAGCGGCGCCGCGCCCCGCGCGGCGCCGCCAGGGGGCACATCACACCGGGCGCTGGGTCCCGACAACCGCCCTGCCTCACCGAGAATGAGGCACACGCGCAGCACACTTACAACAAACACAGCACACCCACCACACCACACACACACACAACACACACAAACACACACACGCTGCGGGGAGACCCGCGCATGGGCCTCGATGAGAGACAGAGACGCGAGCTCCTAGAATGCGGAAGGAGCCGTGAAAGGCGACCGTGCGCCCAGTTGAGAGCCAAATTGGAGGAGTCAGGTACCTTTAGCGCCCTCTCGCGGTTTGTGATTGGTTGAAGTGTGTAAGTGAAGTGGTAAATGGATTTAGAAGTCGCGGGAGAATTGGGAAACTAGAGCCATATATTTTTTTTATTCAACCGCTTGATAGATATAGCTCATTGGGTCAACTTAAATTTCTTTCTTCGTATTTTGAGCATGAATGGCACAGATACAGTACAAATGTTAGATGATATTGTTTTGAGTATAGTATTGAGGTGTTTTTAATATTAAACAAATACTTTTCAACGTGTACGTGATACTGTGTATTATTCATTATATGCAATATTGTCATAACTCATGAATGGTCATATTCCAGAAAATGATATGAAGATTAAATTCCTTTACTCAACATACAAATAGATTGAAATCATCGCATTCCACATTTTTTACAAACATACTGTTTACTCAGATTTGTCTCATGTACTTGATATACAGAATGTTTCCCTGAAAGAACATTAAGAAACAAAAAAAATAAGGAATCTGAATCATATTTAAGTTATGGTATTAACGAGAAATATCAAGTCTATTTTTATATTTTACAAACACTAAGGACAGTAGGGGACATATTTGGCTTATCTCAAGATTACACAAACGTATACGAGAAATAATTTACATACCACATGATGCAATATTGGAAGATAAACTTGTTTCAAGGGACTGGCCTGACCACTAGGATAGTAGCATAAACTTCTCTTTACTGCCTGGATGTATGTTGGTGCAACATCATATTTTAGTTACGTTCCAATAACCCTAGAAACAACCGGGGAAAGAGCAGACTTAAAGAAAGCGAAGGATGATGAACCCGGAATCCGAAAGAAGAATCCTCCTCTTTGTTTCTTCTGGATTGCGTTCTACCAAAGTTCGGTCTTACACCTCACCATCACATAATGCAGTACATTTTCAACTGTTTATTCACTACCCACTTATGCATTCTAGTCGTAGTAAAGAAATGCTCTTCCTTTCGACAGTAGAGAAACCTATCCCTAGCGAAGTCTCCTTCTTCGGCTATTCAATCAAGTATGTAATAAAAACACTATTCAAACCACCTCGACAGCATTAATGAGATGTGGAGACGGTCGAGATATAACTTAACTAGCATGATCGTGTACGCCTTTGTCTAAAAGCTTAATTTACATTCATATATCAGTGAGGCAGCGCCATGTTTTTCCTCTACAACTCACAATTCAATAATATAACTAATAGTACAGGGCATATAAGCGCGATGGAATAAAGTTCATGAAACAAAAGGGAAGTACTTTGCAAATTACTCGAAGAGACAATCTCAGTTGGAAAAGTAAATATACACATTTAATATAAATAGTTGCTTATTTAAATAAAAATAATGTAGGTTAATAATTATAACTATTTATAATAATTAATAATTAATCATCCATATAAAAAGGTCGACTATACTCATTTTTTTTACTTTTAGGAAAACTGAATTATAATAAAATCGAGCATTGAAATTTAATGTGTTCCAAACAGAAAGTTGAGAAAATGCATAAAAATGAAATTTTCATTAAAATATGAAATAGAAAAAATATCATTAAAATAGCCAATCGCCGATATGCGCGCTTTAGTATTTAGTTTTACGTACTTGTAATTACAGACACATTCTATTAATCCGCTTACATTCGTAGAACTCCATTAAGCTTTGGAGCATCAGAGATATGCTGCAGAAGAGAATGCACAGTATGTTGATTCGCCGAAAATTTACCGAGCAAAACAATAGGATTCGAAGCAGCAATGTCACCCCCACCAAATGCGTCAGTGATAGAAAAACACACTTCAGTTCTGTAGTACGCAGCTGACATTTTTATTTTCTGTATTTTGCAATCCAAATTATAGAGGAAACAATGTGCGGTCGCAGTTTTAAATAGGGGTATACTCGGCAATAAAATACATAAATATCTTAATGATGAGATCGTTTTGAGTAATCAAATCGTGACAAAAAATGTATAAAATAGTATGTATTTCGCAAGAATAAACGTAATTGCAAATTGACATTTTTTAAAATTTAGATTTAAACAGTACTTTTCATCAATTATTATACTGAGATTTTATAATCTTTGAGAAGGATTATGTATTAAATTGCCAGTCGAAAGTTGCATAAACAAGCAATGCAACCGAAAGTCCCAAAATCAATTTTAAGCATTATACATTAAAAATAAAACTGATTTTGGAAAGACTAGTTCTAATTGCACTAGATAAATACTCACAATCCTTAATCATTTATCAAGATGCCCGATTGAAGAGAAAAAAAACAACTATCCCTATACACACTAGTTCTGGGAAGTTACAAGCTTAATTTTCGTACATTTAAGGAGAATGTAACCTTTATATTTTCTGAAAAATATACGAGAAACGTTCAGTGCTACGTTAACAATACACCTGTACCAATTCTTACAATGAATTGTAAGAAACCATTCTTCTGACATGGAGCCATTTTTGAAAGTCATGTATTACTGAAATAAATTTGAAGTTGGACATTTAGCTTATTCATATTTAATAAGAATTACGCGGTGAGATTTGACGTTCACTACGAATAAATAATTTCTACACCGTAGGCCTACACTGTCCAACCAGCCGTCATTTGGAGACGCGGCGCAACCCCCGGCCGCAGGTGGCCCGCCGACGCATCGACGCGTCGCATTGCAGTGGGCGCTGGCCGGCCAGGGGGAGGGGGCGCAGGGGACCTCACGCGTGTACGCACGCGGGCATGCGTGCGTGCGCGCGCGCGCCCGCGCTCTCCCGCGGCGTTTGATGCAACGGCGCGGGAGACATCAGGTGGTGAGGGCCGCCCAGCCCCCTCTCCCCCCAGGGGAGGCCATCAATCATTCAATCAGGGGGGGGGGCGAGCGCGGCCAAGAGCGCGCATGCGCCCTGGGTGCCCGTCCACCCACGCCCAGCCCGCTGACCACCGCTCGAACGCGGCGCGTGCCCGCGATCAGGGATTCTTCCACGTTTCATCGGCTCCCGTCCCGCGCGGACGACTCTTCAGTTCACACGACACAACTGCACTTCTGGTAAACATTACCTCTCAGTTTGGGTAGATTAAAATACGTCAATAAGAAGCAATATAAATATACATAATAAAAAATAATATAAACACAAATTTGTTTCTATCATTAGATGTATTGCATTGTAGTAATGTATAATATTTTAAAGCATTTTTGATGTGGACATTGTCATGGATAATTTTTCCCTGGGCAGTGAATTGTATTATTATTATTATTATTATTATTATTATTATTATTATTATTATTATTATTATTATTATTGTATTGTATTATTATTTACAATAATAACACTTGAGTATTCAGATCTATCTGAAGGAGCTTTCTTACCCCTTTAACTTCTCATTTTTGTTAATTTAAGTTCATTTTTATTTGTCATTAATCCTATCGATTTTCTGTCATTTATATAAAAAACCTCTACTGAATGTTGGAGTTTCCCTAGTTTCTTTGCAAAATACGGATTCAATAATGTTTCAAAGGCGCTGGTTCGCAGCGACTTACAACTTAACTAGTTCGGTTGATTAATAACTGTGGAGTATCTGATTTTTAAGAGAAAATATGTATTTCTGTATCGTGAAAAGATATCTTCAAAGAAAATTTGGTCTCTGGCATGCACACAAACTATAATAACTGATTCTTCAACATTTAATCTTACATTATTAAATACTTTTCCTCCTGTTGAACAGCAATGTTCTCGAATTCTCGAGAATCGACATTTCTGTGACGTTATATAGAAAAAATAGAAGATATATTTTCATAGTTTTCCTTGTTTAATTAAACAATAATTAAATCGATGACTTCGTCGAAAACGAAACTATGAGTTCATATCCCGCATCCATAATTCTTAATTAATATTTGAAAATCAAAAGAATGCACAACGAAAAAAATATTTTATTTTCATTGCGATATATTTTCTATGTACATTTTCCTCCAGAACGGAAGTTTCCGTGATCTCTTTGAGAAGGGTAACGGTGTAGCGACGGCGACGGGATAAAGAGAAGTTCGGAAGGGTCACGAACGATCGGCGATTAACCTTCCTAATTCCATGATATTGAGCGAACGTACACTGCTGAGAGGAGCCTACGCGGACCTCGAAGAAGAACAAACATTTACCCTTTCCTTGCCAATGAAAACTTGGGTTTAAGGAATAAGAAGATTAATTCATATTTTGTTAAAAAACAGCTTTGCAGCTTTTGTAATAAATTACTGGGAAATAAATTATTGCAAAATTTCCTGACGCCTCATGACCTCATTTTATAGAAGAGTTCAACCAATATTTTATGCCTTTTACTACATGCTCAACAATGTGCCGAAAACAATACACTACGGATTTCCAAGACATTTTTTCAAAATCACTGCTAATATTTGAAACGCACTTCTGTAATACTAAATACTAAGATAGATATGGGCGGACCCCAATTAACAAATTATTTTTTTTCTACTAAAACTGATTTCATATGTTACACAACTGTTTCTTAACCTTCAAGTCACAGAAATGCTTCACACATTAAAAAAACTCACGACACAGCAGATGATGTTTCACGTCTGATTTGTTAAAAAACTAGAAATTGGGTTTCATCTAGACCACTTTTACGTAGGTAAAGAGTTGCCTGGTTCGCTGTTCATTGTAGTTCATATTTCAGCAAGGGGATAAAGCACACCAGCATGCGTCAGTCGCTCCTGTGCTCTCTCCGCGAGACGCGATTCCTTCTCCGCCTGCGACCTTTCCTCGGCGGCGAAGGCCTCGTAGGCCACCTGGCGGCAGGGGGCGTGGCGCCGGAGGGGGCGTGGCGCGCCGCGGGGCACGTGCGATCGCCGCCGCCGCCG
Organism: Gryllus bimaculatus; assembly: GCA_017312745.1. Lineage (NCBI taxonomy): Eukaryota > Metazoa > Arthropoda > Insecta > Orthoptera > Gryllidae > Gryllus > Gryllus bimaculatus. Next base: position 14,492,313 of record BOPP01000012.1, read on the forward strand.
CCGCCGCCCCAGGCACGCGCCGCCCCAGCGGGTCGATGCGCGATCCAATTACCGTCGGCGGGGCTTCACTGACGGAATACGTAAAAAGCCCAGTCTTTGGCCGCGAGTTTAAAGCAGCCCGCAACTGCATTGCGCACACGACACCGCGCCGCCCCCTCCCCCCTCCCCCACCTGCCTCGCTCGCTATTGAGACTTTCGCTCGTCGCGTTTCCTTTCCGCCTCGCCCATTGTGTGGCGACCTCGCGACCTTTTCGCCCGCAAAGAACGAGCACGTACAAACCGTGTCAACCCTACTTACAAATGATTTGAGAAAATAAACATCGACGAACAATCCTAAACTCGTGAAATAGGGATACGATTTTTTAAAATTTAATTTTAATTCATTTCTTTCAATTATGATCATTGAATAATAAAATTGATGCTCTAAATCATTGTGGGTGAAAGCAGGTTAAATATCGAAAGTTTCTATTCAGTTTTATAACAAACCAAACAGAAATTATATCGATTAGAGGGTCTAAGTTTAATAAGCAAAACTATGTCGCGAGATATACACGTTAACATGTAACAAATCATGTTTTTCCTAACTTCATACACAGTTTATGAAAAGGCAATGTATTATTACATGGTTTCAATTGTTTATAACTTTTATTAATCTAACTGGCTAACTTAAGATAATAACGACTTCTGATGTCGACTCAGAACGAGAAAATTATGATCTTTTAAAATCATGATTGGCTGGTACTGTTGTTCTCACAAGTTTCCTTGTTCAACAAAAGACAAATACGGGGAGCTCCACTTAATCTAGCATTCTAGGCAACTTAACAATTTTTTAATGAAATAAACTCTAAAAAGGATAAATGACTCTTAAATGTTAATATTTAAGTGATTTTCTCCGTTTTACATAAGTAAATGTATGTCGTGTCGTTCAGCCACACTATTCAATTCATCTAATACTCTGAAAAACATCCCTTGTAGAGGGCAATTCGCCCTCTCGCGCAGCAACACCGCGTGCGAACATCCTCTTGCGCAAATTACCGCCCGCGCTTAGCATGCGCCTCCATATGCATGGCTGCACTCGGCGGCGCAGCGCCATATGCGCGGCAGCCTTTCGCCCTCGTTCGCGCCCTCCACTCGCCTTCGCACACGCCCTCTGCCCGCTCTCGCCCTCTGCCCGCTCTCGCCCTCTTTCCGCTCTCGCCCTCTTCCCGCTCTCGCCCTCTTCCCGCTCTCGCCCTCTTCCCGCTCTCGCCCTCTTCTCGCTCTCGCCCTCTTCTCGCTCTCACCTTCTCGCTCTCACCCTCTTCTCGCCCTCGACCTCTTCTCGCTTTCGCTCTCGCCCTCTTCCCGCTCTCACACTCTCCCTGCTTTCGCAATCTTTCCTCTCTCGTCATCGCCTTCTCCCCTCTCTCGCTCTCACACTCTCCCCGCTCTCGCTCCCTTCCTGATCACGCCCTCTTCCCGCTCTCGCTTCTGCCTACTCTCCCTCTCGTCTTCCCGCCGCTCTCGCCCTTTCCCGCTCTCATCTTCTCCCCGCTCTTGTCCTATTCCCGCTCTCTCCCTGCGGCCAACGAACTCATCAATGTTAGCCCGAGCGGCCGCTGAGCGAGACCTCATCCCGAATATGGATTGTCTCACAACACACTTTAACGACGACAGCCATATGCGGGGATCAGGGCATGGTGATAGCTCCATCGGCCAGACTTGCTGTTTGCGCGACCAACCACGCAAATGACGCGTGGCACTTTTTGAATCGCAAGCTAATTTCCAGGTGCCTGGCAATCTCGCGCAATCCATCTAGAACCTTAGCTTTATGATACATACAGTCTATTCTAATTCTGAAGGGCACATTTTCAACTCGTCCACGCAGAATCAAATATCGTTCATCTCACATGACTAACGCAGCGGCTTAAGGCAACATATTTCAATGCGGCGAATAACAATTTGGTGAAAGCAACGGAGTATTGTGGCTCACACAAGAAACAAAAAAATATTCTCAAATTAGTACGTGAATGTTACATATTTGAGTAAAATTATACCATCACTGATCACTTTTAAATCTCTTCTCACTCGTGTCCAAATATGGCACGTGTTCCCTTCGTGGCTATTACGTCAATAGCTAAGCTATTTTATACCCATCACTCATATAGTTAATTCTTTCGATTTCAGCAGAACGCTATTCCTTTTAGCGGTTATCTCCAATTGCATTACTGTTTACACAAATGTTAATAGTACCTTATAAATAATGCAAGTAACAATTAATATTACCGTGCTTTTGTGTGCATAATAACTTTAGAAAGCATGATCCAAAAATATCAACTTAACGCTTTTTCATAATAATAATAATATTAATATTAATAAAAATACATTTTCGGTTAATACTAATTCCTTATATATCTCTCAAAAATGCGTTTTAAAACTGCGTTCAATAAAGAATAGTTTCATTAATAACGACAGAGTACTAGGAAGAGAGTAAATTATCAGAGTGCATTAATTCGGCACAGCAGGTAGTACGGAATGAAACACATCCCTTCAAGAAATTCCCATAATGGGAACGAAATGTTGCAGACAATCATACGCGACCTACATTTGCAAACTGAACAATCGCACTATTACGATGTGCTAATCAAAACGTCGTTTTCCCCTAGCATGGTTATCCGTTAATTATTCCCACTGTTCTGAAACAAAGAGAAGTGAAAAGCGCAAACTGTATATTCCGTAGCTTGCAGTACAGCGGTCACGAGCAGATCTTGCGTGTAAGACGACATCGTCGTACGTAAGACGCGGATCTTATCGGTACATAATTATATCAACAAAAGGGAGAATTTTTGTTGTGAGGGGACAATTTCATTCATATGAGAATGGTAATATAAATATGTTAAAAACATGTCTATGCACTAGAAAAGACAACCAAACATCTTCCAAATGTCATTCACATTTCGCATATTATGAATAAAGTCTCACAATGAAACGCTTATTTAAGTGCTTCATACATACAACGCCCATCCGTCTTGTTTTTGGAAATTCGGCGACTGTAGCATAGGTCGCAGCGAGCCATTGAGAAAGGATCAAGCAACCCCTTCCGGTCAGTGAGGCCGCGCCGACACGAAAACTCGCCACTTTTCTCTGTCACTCCCAACCTCGCCGGCGACAGCGAGTGCTTGCTTGTCGACGTCACGGTAGCCCCCCCCCCGCCCCCGGCGTCGCCACCGACGGCTTCGCTATTTCCGCCGACCCCCTCCTCCACCGACGCGGGTTCGGACTCCACGACCCGCCTCAGATGGGCATACCCCGACCTGCTGGGACTTTCCGCACCCTCTTCCGCCCACCACCTCACCCTCTGTCTTCCTCGCTGTGCGCCGCCTCCGACTGTCGTCCCAGACCCGCCGGGCCTCCACCGACTGCCCATTCTCTCCCGCACTCAGTTCCGGTCGGTCATCCCGCCCCTGTTCCACCACCGCCGCCCAGACGTCTTCCCCGCACCGCCTCCTCCGCTGCTCAGTTCCAGGACGGTCACCCACGCGCCCTATTCCACCGTCTTACAACTCCCCCCCACCTCCGACGGTCTTCCCCCGCTTTCCCTCCTCCTCCGACAGGTCATCCCGACCCACTTTCCGTGCGCCCCTCCCGGACAACTCTTCTCTCCGTTCCCACCTCCTCCTGCCCAGTCCAGGACGGTCATCGGCTTCCCTGCGCCTTGCTGCCCACCCACACGGTCGTCCCGTTCCTGAGACTTCGTCACCGTCGCGGGGACGGTTTTCCCCGTCGCGGCCATTTCCCAGCCCCCGTTTGGCCCGCCCCGCTCCACCCACTCGGCTCGCCGGTGGGTCCTCTCCGCCGCAGCGGCGACTAGCGTTTTTTTTAGCCGGCGGGCCGACCGGCCGGTGCTCGCTCATCACTCGCGCAGCTGTTTTGCGTCTTCTTTCTGCCTTTACGCGGGGCGGGGCGCTGTTCAGCCCCGCCCCCGCCCCGACGCACGTTCGGCCGGGCACGGGGCGGAGGGGCCGGGGGCAACCGCCCAAATTGGAACCGTCGCGTGCCGCCCGGCGCCCAGACGCGCTATTAATCTGCCTGATTTGCTGGGCGACGGAGACGGCGGGGCGGCGGAGACGGCGGTGGCGACCGGAGGCGGAAGCGGGTATTTGGCTAATACGCGGGTCGGTGTCGCGACCGGGCGGGTAGGGGTGGAGGGGAAGGGGCGCTGGGTGGAAGACACGGAGGGGTGTGCCGACAGTGTCTTCCAATGACGCTCGGTGGTCGTGCGGGGATGGAGGCCAGCAAGGCGATGGCAGCGGAAGCGGAGGACAAGCGAAGTGCATGCAAGGGAGTGGTGTAGAAGACACGGAGGTGACTTAGGACAGGGAATAAAGGCGGGTATAGGACATATAAAAACATGGCACGTCAGTCGCTGGGGGAAGATTAACGTTCAGAAAATGTCTGAGTTGCCATGAGGTGGCACAGCTGATGAGTGCGGCGAAGGAAACAGAGGTCTGCAGCACGAACGACTCAATGGAGATCTCAGGGGCTGGAGAATGTGTTACTCTTGAGGTGGTAGACGTCATGGAGGTATGGATGGTACGGTGAGGCAGTATGGCTACTAAGGCATGGGGGGGAGGGTGACAGTGGCGAGCAGAGGTATTCAGAGACAGCACTCAGCAATGCTACTCAGAATGCAAGGGAGAGGGGCGGGAGTGTGAGGGGCGTTGCTCTGCCATGTCGCCGCGAGAGGCCATTGCAATCGAACAGTAATCGATAACATGTCAGATGGATGGGCAAGTCTCGTCGACAACTCGCCACATATGGTAGTGACGAAACACCATTCTTTCATTGAGTTCAGACATACGTGTGTGAATGTCGTACTTGAATTCTTCAGAGATTAAAATGAAGGTAGAAGCAAGCTATATTATTTAGCGCAACGTTTCTGGCAATATATTTGCTCAATCTGACCGTTTTCCTCGTGATGAACAGATGCCTATCAATCTTTTTGTTACAATAAGCTTTTGATTTATCACGCGAACTTCTACAACGATTTCAATTGTTTCGATTCATAAGTACACTTTAAAAATTGAAAATTTGTTGCACGATAGGATTTTATAAATAAGTTGACTTGTTCCTGTCTTCGCTTTAATCCCTTCTTCATTTTAAGAACAACAAAAACCTGCCTACCTTAAAATGTACAAAGATCGGCAGAACTTTAAAACAGACTTCACACATATTTACGAGTGACAAGTCGGAATTACCTCACGTGAAAAGTGAAGAAAGCGAAAAACTGTATTTTCGTAAAGTGCGTCTTAACGGTAAAAGCAAAATCAAGGCAGCCACAAAAAAGTTCTATAATTAAAAATGAAACTGGAAAGGCTAGATTAATGATGAACTCATTTTCACAAAAAAACAAACAAACAAACAAAAAGATAAAAAAATACTCCAATAATGACAACGAATTCGAAAAGAAACGCACACTATCATTCGACTTAAAACTCCGCAGTAGAGCACTTTCATAAACCCTCGAGGTGAATGTTTCAGGGTATGTGAGAGGAGGCTAATATTCGAAATCCATTACACACAAAGCGCGCGCGCGGCGTGTCCCGCGCGGCGGATAATTAACGCGGCAGCGCGTCGGTAAAAAGTGTAATTAGAAGCTCCATGACGCGGGCGGGCGACATGCGCTCGGAGCCGCGCCTTCTCTTCCCTCCCGCTCCTACCTCGCCCTCCGTGGAGCGCGACGCACACGCTAGCGGGTTACCCAAAAGAGCGTGACTTTTGGGGATAAAGAGAGACTTCACTGATATCACGTCACAACATCCAAGCGACGAATATATGTTAAATCAAACAGTGTGAAGAGTAGTAAGAAGAATTACGATCACAAACGTTCATGCGAATCGTCTATGAATTAAATGCAATGGCGTTCGACTTACACTCTCTAATGTTTTCGTTTGAAGAGTCTGAACATTGTAAGTCTTTTAAGTAACTGTAATACACCATGTCAGTCATGGTTGGTGCAGGGTCTTGGTCAAGATGATGGAGACGAAGGGTGCAGGTTCAAAGAACTCCTGTATGCATGAATGCTTTCAGTATGTGATTGTGGCGTGGTTGGTTTTCACCAGTACAACGCTTCATCATCCTAACCACAAACATTTGCCCCCCTCATTTATTCAGCCATTCCGAAATCTATACTGTGATCATCTAGTCACAAAAGCGAGTGCATACATATCGTAAGCTTCCTCCCTGGTTTATGCCCGACAATATGTACGTTCCAACGCCTCACCTTGCAGTGTTTTATTACTGCCTGCTGAAAGTTGCTCGATTCCCGGGTCAACAAAATTCGTTGATTGCTTTAAGACGCATTCTCCTTCCTTCGCCTTTAGAGGGGAAACTAATGAAATACTTCCACTTCTCGTTGAAATCTTGCAGACAGTGCACCCTTTGCAGAACATCATTGTATTAAAAGAAAATAGCTTCAAACTGGAACCCGACGCCGAGCGTTTCTGACAACACATGCTTGGAAGTGAGAGTACCCTCCAAAATAGTAATACGTCGTCCAGAAAGACCTCGATTTATGTAATTATAAAAAAACACTCTTAACGCATGTTTTTAGGGGACACAAAACCCCTATTTTAAAACCCACAAACACATCGTTTCCGAAATATGCACGATTATAAAGTGTATGACAGCACACAATGTGTTACGGGTTGCATAAACACTTTCCTAATTTACATAGTATACGAACTTCTATTTTTTGCCTTAAATCTGTTTAATGCCGGTCTGAGGCGGGGTTCCCTCTTTTACAGTACGAAGTTTAAGGAGTTTTGTGCCGATGTTCTTTTTTATTTTTTTTATAAACGATACTAAACCACATCTTTATTTAGCGTGGTGTTTATAGAGAGAGTGTTCATACATTCGGAAAGACAATTATCTCCCCATCACATCAGGGTGTCTTTCCGGCCGAGCGCTCGCTGGCAAACGGCAGGCAGCGGGCCGCGCGCGATGAGGCTTGTCGCACGCGCCGCAGCGCGGCGCTGCGCTCGTCGCCGGTGGCCGCGGGCGCCGCCGCGCCGGCTGATTGGGTGGCGAACAAACAGCCCGCGAGGGCCCTCCAGCCGCCCTCCACCACCTCCTCCTCCTCCTCCTCCTCCTTCCCACCCGCCGCCACGCCCTTCGCCATTGCAGCAGCGCACCCTCTCCCGCCCGCAACCTCGAGAGCACCTGTTCTAGTCTCGCCCTGCGCACACGGTGGCTGCTCTCGCGGAATCCCTGCGGCTGCGCTGCTGCACTCGAACACAACAGCTGAACCGCGTAGGCGGAAAAACTATCATTGATTAATGGGAATGGGTCGGTTCTTGACTACTGTCATTCGGCTTTGAGGTATTTATCAGTTCGGTGGAGTTTATCGGCTTCGGTATTATAAGAGCGAATTCGACAACACAGGTACTTGTCGATGTAAAAGGACGAAAAAGATCCTTCTTACGCCTTCGCCGCTAGAAAAAGTAAGCAGGCTGTTCAATGTTGCAGATCTACTTACAGAAAGCAATCATTAATTCCAAAGATGCCTATAATAAAATTCTAATCGTCTATTTTCCCGCCCTAGTGTTATCTTTTAATTCTACTAGATGACGAAAGGAGCGTAGCGACATTAGCATAGTCAGGCGGAAGAGCAGGCCTGGTAGCCTGGGCCTCACCAAGTAAAATACGGCATCATTTCATTGAAACCAACTGAAAGTTGTAAGTAATCTGGTGGCCATGCGCTTTTTACAGACATCAGTGCTCCCACAATAGTTTGCTGTCGCGCAACGTCTCCTCTGTCGTTCAACGTGATATCGCAACGCCTTTTCCTAATTTTCTCAATTGCCTAAACCCTCGATTCCTGCGCAACAACCCCGTGAATTGCATCGCAATGTATTCCCGTTCACTTACCGCACACACCCTTAGCTCTCTCGCCTCTTCTGTTTTCCTCCCTGCCGCCTGGCATTCACCTCTTTCGCTCTCTGACCATCTCTCCGCTCCAACAGTTGTTCATCAGCCGCCGTCATTGGTCTTCCCCTCCCCTATCCTCCACGCCCCGCGCTGGCCCGACCGCGGCGTCGCGCGCGCGGTGGCGCGAGACCCGGGCGATTCCGGGTCAGCGCAAACAGCTGACGAACGCGCGGCGCTCGCACAAGGAGGAGGGGAGATAGCGAGCTTGAGAAAGGATCAAAGCAACCCCTTCGGGACAGTGAAGGCCGCGCGACAGAAACTCGCCCCTTTTCTCTGTCACTCAACCTCGCCGGCGACAGCGAGTGCTTGCTTGTCGCGTCACGGTAAGCCCCCCGGCCCCGGCGTCGCCACCGACGGCTTCGCTATTTCCGCCGACCCCCTCCTCCACCGACGCGGGTTCGGACTCCACGACCCGCCTCAGATGGGCATACCCCGACCTGCTGGGACTTTCCGCACCCTCTTCCGCCCACCACCTCACCCTCTGTCTTCCTCGCTGTGCGCCGCCTCCGACTGTCGTCCCAGACCCGCCGGGCCTCCACCGACTGCCCATTCTCTCCCGCACTCAGTTCCGGTCGGTCATCCCGCCCCTGTTCCACCACCGCCGCCCAGACGTCTTCCCCGCACCGCCTCCTCCGCTGCTCAGTTCCAGGACGGTCACCCACGCGCCCTATTCCACCGTCTTACAACTCCCCCCCACCTCCGACGGTCTTCCCCCGCTTTCCCTCCTCCTCCGACAGGTCATCCCGACCCACTTTCCGTGCGCCCCTCCCGGACAACTCTTCTCTCCGTTCCCACCTCCTCCTGCCCAGTCCAGGACGGTCATCGGCTTCCCTGCGCCTTGCTGCCCACCCACACGGTCGTCCCGTTCCTGAGACTTCGTCACCGTCGCGGGGACGGTTTTCCCCGTCGCGGCCATTTCCCAGCCCCCGTTTGGCCCGCCCCGCTCCACCCACTCGGCTCGCCGGTGGGTCCTCTCCGCCGCAGCGGCGACTAGCGTTTTTTTTAGCCGGCGGGCCGACCGGCCGGTGCTCGCTCATCACTCGCGCAGCTGTTTTGCGTCTTCTTTCTGCCTTTACGCGGGGCGGGGCGCTGTTCAGCCCCGCCCCCGCCCCGACGCACGTTCGGCCGGGCACGGGGCGGAGGGGCCGGGGGCAACCGCCCAAATTGGAACCGTCGCGTGCCGCCCGGCGCCCAGACGCGCTATTAATCTGCCTGATTTGCTGGGCGACGGAGACGGCGGGGCGGCGGAGACGGCGGTGGCGACCGGAGGCGGAAGCGGGTATTTGGCTAATACGCGGTCGGTGTCGCGACCGGGCGGGTAGGGGTGGAGGGGAAGGGGCGGCTGGGTGGAAGACACGGAAGGGGTGTGCCGACAGTGTCTTGCCAATGACGCTCGGTGGTCGTGCGGGGATGGAGGCCAGCAAAGGCGATGGCAGGCGGAAGCGGAGGACAAGGCGAAGTGCATGCAAGGGAATGGTTTAAGAGACACGGAGGTGACTTATGGACAGGGAATAAAGCGGGTATAGGACATCTAAAAACATGGGCACCGTAGTCGCTGGGGGAAGATTAACGTTCAGAAAATGTCCCTGAGTTGCCATGAGGTGGCACAGCTGATGAGTGCGGCGAAGGAAGAGGGTCTGCAGCACGAACGACTCAATGAAGATTCAGGGGCTGGAGAATGTGTTACTTTGAGGTGGTGACGTCATGGGGTATGGAATGGTACGGTGAGGCAGAATGGCTCTAAGGCATGGGGGGAGGGTTGACAGTGGCGAGCAGAGGTATTCAGAGACAGCACTCAGCAATGCTATCAGTAATGCAAGGGAGAGGGCGGGAGTGTGGGGCGTTGCTCTGCCAATGTCGCCGCGAGAGGCCATTGCAATCGAACAGTAATCGATAACAATGTCAGATGGATGGGCAAGTCTCGTCGACAACTCGCACATATGGTAGTGAAGAAACACATTCTTTCATTGAGTTAGCACATACGTGTTGTGAATGTCGTACTTGAATTCTTCAGAGATTAAAATGAAGGTAGAAGCAAGCTATATTATTTAGCGCAACGTTTCTGGCAATAATTTGATCAATCTGACCGTTTTCCTCGTGATGAATCAGAATGGCCTATCAATCTTTTTGTGTTAGCAATAAGCCTTTTGATTTAATCACGCGAACTCTACAACGATTTCAATTGTTTCGATTCATAAAGTACAACTTTAAAAATTGAAAATTTGTTGCACGATAGGATTTTATAAATAGTTGACTTGTTCCTGTCTTCGCTTTAATCCTTCTTTGCATTTTAAGAACAACAAAAACCTTGCCTACCTTAAAATGTCAAAGATCGGCAGAACTTTAAAACAGACTTCACAACATATTTACGAGTGACAAGTCGAATTACCTCACGTGAAAAGTGAAGAAAGGCGAAAATGTATTTTCGTAAGTGGCGTCCTTAACCGGTAAAAGCAAAATCAAGGCAGCCAAAAAAAGTTCTATAATTAAAAATGAAACTGGAAAGGCTAGATTAATGATGAACTCAATTTTCACCACAAAAAACAAACAAACAAACAAAAAGATAAAACAATACTCATAATGAAACGAATTCGGAAAAGAAACGCACACTATCAATTCGACTTAAACTCCGCAGTAGAGCATTTCCATACGCCTGCGAAGGTGAATGTTTCAGGGTATGTGAGAGGAGGCTAATATTCGAAATCCCATTACACACAAAGCGCGCGCGGCGGCGTGTCCGCGGCGGCGGATAATTAACGCGGCAGGCGCGTCGGTAAAAAGTGTAATTAGAAGCTCCATGACGCGGGCGGGCGACATGCGCTGGAGCCGCGGCCTTCTCTTCCCTCCCGCTCCTACCTCCCCTCCGTGGAGCGACGCATCACGCTAGCGGGTTACCCCAAAAGAGCCGGTGACTTTTGGGGATAAAGAGAGACTTCACTGATATCACGTCACAACATCCCAAGCGACGAATATATGTTAAATCAAAACAGTGTGAAGAGTAAAGTAAGAAAGAATTAGATCACAAACGTTCATTGCGAATCGTCCTATGAATTTAAATGCAATGGCGTTCGACTTACACTCTCTAATGTTTTTCGTTTGAAGAGTCCGAAACATTGTAAGTCTTTTAAGTAAACTGTATACAACCATGTCAGTCATGGTTGGGTGCAGGGTCTTGGTCAAGATGATGGAGACGAAGGGTGCCGGTTAAAGAACTGCCTGTATGCATGAATGCTTTCAGTATGTGATTGTGGCGTGGTTTGGTTTTTCGCAGTACAACGCTTCATCATCCTAACACAACATTTGCCCCCGCTCATTTATTCAGCCATTCGAAATCTATACTGTGATCATCTAGTCACAAAAGCGGAGTGCCATACATATCGTAAGCTTCTCCCTGGTTTATGCCCGCCAATTGTACGATCCAACGCCTCACCTTGCAGTGTTTTAATTACTGCTGCTGAAAGTTGCAACGATTCCGGGTCAACAAAATCGTTGATTGCTTTAAGACGCATTTCCTTCCTTTCGCCTTTCAGAGGGGAAACTAATGAAATACTTGCAGCTTCTCGCTGAATTCTTTGCAGACAGTGCACCATTTGGCAGACAATCATTGGTATTAAAAGGAAAATAGCTTCAAACTGGAAGCCACGACGCCGAGCGTTTTCTGCAAACACATGCTTGAAGTGGAGTACCCTCCAAAATAGTAATACGTCGTCCAGAAGACCTGATTTTAATGTAATTATAAAAAAACACTCTTAACGCATGTTTAGGGGACACAAAACCCCTCATTTTAAAAACCCACAAAACACATCGTTTCCGAAATATGCACGCATTATAAAGTGTATGACAGCACCCAATGTGTTACGGGTTGCATAACACTTTCCTAATTTAACATAGTATACGAACTTCTTTTTTGCCTTAATCTGTTTTAATGCCGGTCTGAGGCGGGGGTTCCCTCTTTTTACAGTACGAAGTTTAAGGAGTTTGTGCGAATGTTCTTTTTTATTTTTTTTTTTTATAAACGATCTAAAACCCACAATCTTTATTTAGCGTGGTGTTTATAGAGAGAGGTGTTCATACATTTCGGAAAGACACTTATCTCCGCATCACATCGGGTGTCTTTCCGGCCGAGGCTCGCTGGCAACGGCAGGCAGCGGGCCCGCGCGCGATGAGGTCTTGTCGCACGCGCCGCAAGGCGCGGCGTGCGCTCGTCGCCGGTGGCCGCGGGCCGCTGGCCGCGCTGATTGGGTGGCGAAACAAACAGCCCGCGAGGGCTCCAGCCGCCCTCACCACCTCCTCCTCCTCCTCCTGCCTTCCCACCCGCCCGCCAGCGCCTTCGCCATTGAAGCAGCGCACCCTCTCCGCCCGCAGCCTCGAGACACCTGTTCTAAGTCTCGCCCTGGCGCACACGGTGGCTGCTCTCGCGGAATCCCTGCGGCTGCGCTGCTGCACTCGAACACAACAGCTGAAGCCGCGGTAGGCGGAATAAAACTATCATTGATTCATGGGTAATGGGTCGGTTCTTGACTACTGTCATTCGCTTTGAGGTATTTATTCAGTTTCGGTGGAGTTTATCGTGCTCGGTATTATAAGAGCGGAACTTCGACAACACAGGTACTTTGTTCGATGTAAAAGGACGAAAAGATCGCTTCTTACGCCTTCGCCGGCTAGAAAAAAGTAAGCGGCTGTTTCAATGTTGCAGATCTACTTACAGAAAGCAATCATTAATTCCAAAGATGCCTTATAATAAAATTCTAATCGTCTATTTTCCCGCCCTAGTGTTATCTTTTAAATTCTAACTCGATGACGAAAGGGAGCGGGTAGCGACATTAGCATAGTCAGCGGAAGAAGCAGGGCCTGGTAGCCTGGGGCCTCACCAAGTAAAATACGGCATCATTTCATTGAAACCACTGGAAAGTTGTTAAGTAAATCTGGTGGCCATGCGCTTTTTACAGACATCAGTGCTCCCGCACAATAGTTTGCTGTTCGCGCAACGTCCTCCTCTGTCGTTCACGTGGTATCGCAACGCCTTTTCCTAATTTTCTAATTGCCTAAACCCTCGATTTCCTGCGCAAAAGCCGTGAATTGCATCGCAAATGGTAATTCCCGTTCACTTACCGCACACACCCTAGCTTCTCTCAGCCTCTTCTGTTTTCCTCCTGCCGCTGGCATTCACCTCTTTCCGTTCTCTCGTGACCATTCTCCGGCTCCAACAGTTGTTTTCATCAGCCGCCGTCTTGGTCTTCCCTCCCTATCCTCTCACGCCCCGCGCTGGCCCGACCCGGCGGCGTCGCGCGCGCGTGGGCGCGACCCGGGCGATTCCGGGTCAGCGCAAAACAGCTGACGGAACGGCGCGGCGCTCGCTCCGCCCTCGCTCCCGCTCGCCAAAC
>BOPP01000012.1:14505689-14526299 GCA_017312745.1 Gryllus bimaculatus
ACTGCCCTCGGCCGGCGCTCACCGCCCCACCCACGTCCTCCCCGCCCCGCCCCCTCCCAGCTTCTCGCCCCGATGCCTGCGCGACGGAAGGAGGCAACGCATTAGCGATAAAGTAATTGAAATTCACGTTTGAAAACCGATGGTACCTTACCTTTTGAAGAACGAAAATATTTTTTTTCTTCCAAGATTTTTAATGATACCGTTTCTTATAGTTTTCGCAAATTTATAATTATACAATAATGACATAAGTGACATTCACTTGGGATATTGATAGAATGTATCCACCTTTGAATATTCTTTAGTTTTTTATTCATTTACATAGCCATATGATTTGTAATATGAAGATGTTTTATGTGACAACGGCCGCTGTGTACTCAGCCACTGAGCTATTTTTACTGACCATTTCACAATTTGTCAGGTCATATATAAACAGAAGCACCATGGCATTTCGTTAAGGATATAAAGTTTTCATTCAATTCCAAAAACTGCCTATTATAAATTGCGAGCTTCCACCTTCCTTGAGGAAAGACTCAGAAGTAGTGAAAAATCGGATGCCAGAGGTACTATTACCTACCAGATAATGTTTCCAAGAATTACTGGTTGTGGCACACAATGGGCTATTTTTAATGAATAGCTTTAAACAAATCGCGGAGTGCAGAAAGAATGCAACACGTTACAGCTAACACGCTTCGGCGGAGGGGGCAAAAGCAACCCATTCGCGGACAGGTGTTATCGACCCAGTCCCCCTATTCGATTCTGCGTCATTGCGTTTGGCACACGCGCGGGGCTTTAGCGCACAGGTGCCGCGGGGCGGGGGCGGGGCGGAGTTGGCGCGCGTGAATGCTCAGCGGCGGGGGTGGCGCGGGGGCGTTCCGGAAACCGTCCATTAGCGACCGCCGCCAGAAATGTTGTCGCGTAAAAGGCGCGCGCGTTGCGCTCAAACTTTCCGCCTAATGCGCCGTCCCGGTGCCCCCCTCCAATCTCCCCACCCCTTCCGTTGCTGTTTGGGCGTTTGCAGGCGGGCAAGCGGGGGCTGGCCGGACGGTGTAGTGTGTGTGGGCGCGGAGGAGGGGGCGGGGCGGGAGCAAAGCCAGAGGATTAGGGGCAGGTGGGTCTGGGCGGGGCGGGAAGGATGGTCGGGGCGGGGTGGACGGGGGCGGGCGGGCGGGACGGGGCGGGGCGGGGGCGGGAACGGAGCGGGGCGGGGCGGGGCCGGGCGGGGCTGGCCCGACCCGCGGCGGAACGTGGCGGGGCGCAGAGGTGGGGCTGGTGGGGCGGGTTCAGGGTGAACGGCATTGTTTTCGCGTTGGCTGCGCAGTGCAGAACAGGTGGGTCAGGGAAGGAGTGTTCGGACACACCATCGATATACTTGTCAGCGCGCACTTCATGGCATCAATAGACAAGTAGACAATGCTGATTTTTTGTACTACGTCAACGGCATCGTGATGGATGTTTATAACACGGCTTCTTGACACAGTATGCCCATTACGGTAATTGACAGTAGAAGTGTGATGGTAGTTTTTTTTATTATGAAAGTCAAAGATTTTTTCTGTTTTTTTAAAAAATATATTTTGTTTGGATATTTAACGTTTTCAATAAAAAATAGAGAATGATTTATTAATGATTTAAACCCAATAAACGAACTGAATTTAATAAAACATCAAGTGTTGGCATTTCAATCCGATATCTACACAATTCAACGTTTTATATTTACTAATAATAACATAGTAGTATGTACTGTTGTAACACTACTACGTAGTTATACATTGGTAGGATAAGGTGTAATGAAAGGAATAATTTAATGTGATGTATGAGACAGTGAGAAAGTCTTCATTCGACATACATATGGTGAAGTCATTCCTGCCTTATGTTGGATTCGAAGCCATCCAGCAACATATTGAGGGGCATATTGCAAAAAATCAGCATTACTGGAAATCCAAAAAGTACAAGTTGATGAAATGAAAGTCGTATTGTAAAGATCTAAAAGCAAAGTACAGAACGTATGAAAAGGAAGAAATACCAAGAGTTGATATTTTGTCTGAAATAGAAGTTCCACCGTTGCATTCTCTTCACGTAAAGGAAATGTGATATTAAACTAAGGAAATATACTACGCGCACTAAAAAATCTACGTAAAACATCGAATACGTATTTTTTCAGAAATTTATTGGAAAGCACTGTCATAAAACGGTACGACTGCCAGTGAAATTCTGAAGACAAAATGAACTTGCAGAAAATATACTGGTGTGAATAAAATCTATCAAATAAAAAGCAACAAACAACTTACTCTATCAAAAGGCGGTACAACGTTCACAACGAACAGTAAAAGGATCACGAGAGATCGTTCAAAAGACTACTGACGTATATCACATACGTACGGATGTGAGCAAAGGTACAAAAAAGAAGGAATTGTCGAATAAAGAAGCGTGGAGGTGTAAAAGCACATTTATAAAGAACTCGTGAAAACCCAAAAGGAAAATACAGTCGTAACCAACAAAAGCAATGTTCATAGGTGACGTAGAAATGTGATACAAAAAGGCTCCAAAATAGGAATTAACCTTTTTCCTCAAAATTTGTCTTATGTTCCCTGCGTATTATTCGGTCAGCACGAGTTACGAGAGAAAATGGTTCAGGAAAATTGAAACCTCAAAATTGCATAGCATTCAATTTTTCTCTATAATTACCAAGGCACAAAATATGTCTTTTCTGATTTAATTATTTTTCATTATTGAAATGTTATCCAAAAGAGCAAAGAGTGATTTCAAATTAATATCCCGTTTTATTTTTGAAACAGTCAAGTGACTATATGTGATAGTTTGCGAAAACAATATGAATATCTCTCTTTACAACAATGGAGGTTTATTATGGAGGTTTGAGCTTGAGTATCAAACATATCGAAATAATAATGATAACACAATATCTTTCATTAAACGTATGTTGACGTGTAGAAAATACTGTTTTTTAAAAAAAATTCAATACGTGAACGTATGATCGTCTCTCTTGTGACTATAAGGAACCTTTGAGGCCTTAAAAAGCGCGAGAACAACCAGATAGGGGCGAGGGAAATTATAGACAAGGACAAGGGCGAGGGCGAGAGCAAAGGTGAATGCGAGTGCAAACGCGAAGGTGACAGCGAGGCGAAGCCAGATGAGGGAGAAAGAGAGAGAGAGGGAGAGAGAGAGAGAGCTATAGAGAGAGCAATAGAGAGCGCAAGAGAGAGCGCAATAGAGAGCGCCAGAGAGAGAGAGCAAGAGAAAGAGAGAGGAAGAGAGAGCAAGAGAGAGAGCAAGAGAGAGAGCAAGAAAGAGAGCAAGAAAGAGCAAGAGAGAGAGAGAGAGTCTAGACGAGAGGAAAGGAATAGGAAACAAGGGCGTAGGCGTGGACGTGTGCAAGGGCGAGTGCGCCAGTTTCCTCTACAAACCCGGTGGATCTCTTCGCCCAGCTCCCGCCCCCGGCCCCCCTCTGCCTCGTCGCCAACTTGGGCGATGGGCGGAGCTTCTCCGCAAGTTGCGGTCGTCCGCACCGCCGCACTTCGCCCCCCTCCCAGGGCGGGACTTGGGCGAAGACCTCTCTCTTGCGCGCCCCGCCCAGCCCCTATCTTGCCCCGGCCGTTCGGCACCACCGCCTCTCTCTTCGCCCTATCGCCCACCCGTCACCCCCAATCGGCCTTCGCCGTCCAAGCCGTGACCACTCTATTTTCTTCTGCAATTCACGTTGCATTCGACAAATATACAGTTAACCAACATATTTTTGGATGGCATTAAATTAGAGCGTATTGCCAAATATATTGCAACACGCCACTGAATAGATTGTATATTTTGTCCCTACTAGATAGTCTAAATATAAGATACATTAAAATTTGGAATATTGTAGCCGATATATCAGCTAATAAATAAACAACGGAAGTAAATTAAATTCTGAAAGTCTCGATGTTCGCTATGCTAGCTATTTTCTCAAGCATATATTTTTGTCTAGATGAACTAACTTGACTACTATTGCAAATACACTGATCTTCAATGGCTTTTTCTATTTACTTACTGAGTCCATCGTCTACGCCAGAACTCTACACCACACTAGGAGCCTGCTATTCCTCCACATTTTCACACCCCACCTTCATGTGGAACCCTCCTTCCGCCCGCTCTGAGCCCTGTGTTTCCCACCACACTCCGCCCAGCCTTCTCACATCCTCCTCAGCCTCCGGGCACAAGAACTTCTCCAGCCCCCCCCTCTCGTGCCTCCCCCTTCTCCCACTTGCCGCACATCCCCCAACCCGCGCGTGTGCCTTCACTCCGCATTGCGACTCGTCGGAGCAGCCGCGGAAATTGCCGGATTACCTCCTCAAACTCGGCTGTATGAAAGTTAGGAAATCCGAGGGCTGTCAACCCGAGAATTAGAAAGCAGGCGACGCGACCCGCGCGCCACCCACGGCTATTTTTTTCCTCTCACGAAGTGAAATCGGAGTATGCGGACAGACGAAACCTATAGAAGTATAGAAAAAATAAATAAGTCGGAGAAAAAGTCACATGAATTAATCAGTGTGGACAATGGAAGCGAGAATAGAGAAACAGTAGGCCCAGAAAAATCTCAGTAAATAAGGATACAATTAATGAAACTTCACCACCAGCTACAGCTCTGCGTTTTTCAAGATATTATTTTAGAGTAATAATCCCTTTGACAGGTAGACTTTATTCAAGTATTGAAAAAGAGCATCTGGAGATTCAAATATAATCAACATGCAAACAATTTATAAGACATGAGCTAACTCAATAACATGACATGTTTCGACTCGTATATTCTCAAAGGCAACTTTGACCGTTACATTTTCGAACTTGCCCACAAAACTCTATGGGCCGGTTTCACCAAACGGAATCAAGAAGATGATCCCGAGTTGATCCGGATCAACTTCAGTTTGATCCCGTTTTACGTTTCTCCACGCACTTGAAACGAATCAACGTGTCTGACTCGGATCAAATTTGACTCGCAATTGATCCGTCGCCGAGCGGTGGATCACGGCCAGATCAGGAGTTATTTCTCGGCTTGGTCGCCTAGCCATTTCAGTTTTCCGTATTTTTAAGCAAATACCTGTAGTTAGACTTAGATTCAGTATGGAAGTATTCGCTTAGAAGTAGGATTGCGCGCAATATTTGTTGAGCAAATGTGTTTTCTAAGATAGTATTGTAAATAAAAGTAGGGTTAACGCAATTGTAGGTTAGAATTCTCGGTATTGGAAAGTAAACTTTAAATATATTTTGACTTCAAATTAGTTTAATTATAAGTATCATTAATAAAATAACATTTAGATATATCTGTATTGCAATTGGCGTGGAATAGTTTTATTGAATACTTTTTTAGTGTAATAATACTTTCAATTTTTCTTCTTGTTAGGTTAATTTGTGTCGTAAAATTGGAGTATGTTCTCGAATAAATAAATATTATTATTATTATTATTATTATTATTATTATTATTATTATTATTATTATTATTAATGAAATAATTGGAGATTTATTGTGGGGAGAGACACCACGAGTAATTCCCAAAAGAAGCGATTATTTTGAAATATCCGAACGAGCATTAAAACTTTCTCTGTATTTGCTCATTAAGCTTTCGAGTAATTCTCTTTCAACTGGAGAGAAATTGGGCGTCGTCTATGCATTCTTTCCAATGTCAGGTGAATCATCACCGAAAAAGAATACTACCACACGTAACCGAACATCACACAGACGAAACGAAACGAAATCAAAAGAACTCATTTCCTACAGCTGACCGCGAGAATACACACAATGCATTGCAAAATTGTTGCCAACCGCGCATTTTAACGACTGCTCGTGAATCATGGGATCCGGATTAACTTCGAAGTCTCAAAGTGTTGGTGAAACGGACAGGGATCAAGTCGGCCTTGACTCCGCGGATCAGGATCACGAAACTCGGATCAACTACGAATTTGATCCTGGTTGGTGAAACCGGCCCTATATTTCTTCATGTGAAAAGATCTTTTGAATGTTGTCTACATCAACAGCTTAATTCTTCTGTAAAACATAATTTTTGTAGTAAGTGTATATATTACCGTTTGAACGATATTTTCAAACTCCTACTTCACCTTCTCTTAAATTCCGTTCGTGTTTAAAACTCAAGAATTCCAAGACTCGTAGAGCCAAGAAACGATAGTAGCGGGAACCTGTATTGACCGTCAAGCGGGAGCGGCACGGAAACAAAGGTTTTGGCCCGCGAGCAGGGGGAGGCTGTTGAGGCATGCTTCACGGACGTCCGCGGGGAGGGAGCGGCGGTGAAAGAGCCGGAGGCGGCGGCGGCGGCGGGGGCGGGAGCGCGGCTGGCAGCGTTTGGTTTCCGTGGCCAGAAATCCTTCCGGCGGGAGCGGACGAGCAACGGACGGACGTGCGAGCGGGCGGGCGGGCGGAGGAGGGCAGTATTGAAAATTTCTTGCCGGGCACAATGGAGCGCACGACAGCCATTGTAAGCTGCTTCGCGCACCGTTTGCACACAATGTGGCTTCTTCTCCTTCGGCCGCCCCCGCCGCCGCCGCCATTGCTCCCGTCCGCGGCTCACAATGCACGGCCCATCGCCGCGGCTGTCCTCCGGAGACGGTGGCGCCTCGTGCGGCCGCCGCGCCAGTTCATTAGACGCCTCCCCTCTCCCCCACCCCCGTCACACCTATTCCGGCGGTGGCGGGGAGCTGCTGTTGTATTGTGCGCTACGTGTGTTTGGTGAGCCCCTGCTTCCCCGTGAGCTCTTTGGGCGAAAGCGCGGGGCTTTTCCTACCTTGGACGGGGTGACGACTAATGACGTGCGACGCCTCCCAAAGGAACAGGCCCGTCTAGAGCGATGATGACACTCACCTAGAATAAACAGAAACACAGAATTATACTTGGAACAGAACTTTATAACCTTTTACTTTTACATACTGTATTTTAAGGAGAAAGTCAACGATTAGACGCGAGATAGGGATTAAATGAGAAATGTTGTGATCCTTATGGACGTTGGTAATCTATTGATAATTCCATCATCATCATCATCATCATCATCATCGTCATATTATTATTATTATTATTATTATTATTATTATTATTATTAGTGCTAATACGAATGAAGAATACTTTCTGTGAAGCGTGGGAAAATAGACCCCATCTCATTTATGACGTAAGTATTCAAGATATAACTTCCAGGAAAAACTCGAAGAAACCTGAACTATAACGACTCTGTAGTTTTCTTGCTGTATAAACCCAAATTTTACTGTATGCGTTTACCACCGTAATTACTACCGCGATGTTTTAATATCTTGGTCCACCCAACGACCTGCCTCTGCACCGAGTGCCAGCTGCGTGATGCAACCGTCTTAAGCATCTACGCATAGCGGGATTGCATCGCGCCCCTGAACACACTCCAGGGCGGTGGCGATTTACACTCGCATACGTGCGACAAATACCCAATCGACAGAAGAAAAACAGCCCCGCTAGAATAACCGAGACGTAATTGACACCTTGTACTCGAAGATAGATATATGCGCTGTGAAAGAGACAAATATAATAATATATTTTTAGATTACTGTTTGAAGAAATGGTATCTTTGAAATAAATTTGTGGAATTATTCTTATAGATTTATTCGAACAAATCGAACAGCTGGTAAATGTCAATTCGTTAATTGTAAGTAAACGTGTGTAAACAGACATTTTATATACAATTAGGACAAGCTACTTAATGCAGTACATGTTATATAAAACTTCGAATTCAGGAAAGCGATGAATTTTATTATGCGCCCAAATATTGAAATTATGAAATAGAACGGCATTGGGTCAATCACTTACATTACTCATAACCGAAATTAATATTAATTGAATCGTTCATTTCAGAAACAAGTCAAGCGCCAAATATTAATTATTTGTACATTACTTTTCCAAAAGAGTATGCGAACATTTTTCAAATTTTTTTGGAAATACATACAACATTCAGAAAAAAATTAACCACCATCGAAAGTACATGATGTTTTATTATTTACAGTAAATGTGCTGACTAATAACTAAAAATTATGATGCGACTTAACAAAATAAAATGTTTCAAAACTGACTTAAGTGAAACGGGGGTCAAGATAGATAATGAAGAGCGCTCCACTAGAGCACGTGCACCAAAGAGGGGGGGGCGCCGCGCAGAGCAACTCATCAAACGAAGCCCGATGACACACGCTATCATAGCAGCGCAGCGAGCAGCGCGTGAGCGGATCGCGCGACCAGGCCGAGCGTGTGATGGCGTCTTCGCAGCGCCTGTCCGCCATGATTGATAGCACCGCGCCGCGATGCGCGTCCTGCGCTGCCCCCCAACCCCACTCGCCCCCGCCCAGTTCTCTCGTCACGGCTTCGGTGCCGACTTCCCCCGGTTCTGCCCAGCTTCGCCCGGCTCGGCTCGGCTCCGCTCCGCTCCGTTTGGTTCGCCCCTAGGCACGCCCACTGCTTTGATCCCGCATGATTCCGTACGGCTCCGGTCTAGCCCGCTTCTTTCCACTCCACCCTGACTCGTTCTGGATCACTCCTACTGCTTTGATCCCACACGGATCCGCTTTACCCGGCCCGGCTCAGCTACGCTCCGCTCCACACCGTCTCACCGGCTCCCTCCCATTGCTTCGGCTCCGCACTATCCCACTCTACACCGCTTCACCCACTTCCGCCGTGCATTGCCCCATTTTAATCCGTCTCGGGTCCTCTCCACACTTTTTGCGCCCGTTCCGCTGCGCCTCGCCCCGGCCGGTCTCGCCCTATCCTTCCCCTTACCATTCCCCCTCCCGTCGCGCCACGCCTCGCCTCCACTGCGCTCTATGGGTCTCCATCGGCCGGTGGCACGCGGTCCTGACAGTTGCGCGCACGGATGGATGGATGGGTGGACGGGTGGGTGGATCGATAAGCGGAGGGCCGGACGGGATGAGCATATTTCAGGTGACCAGGTGACGATGAGGAAGGCAGGCGCAATTGGAGGGGATTGAAAAATGAAGTAACCCTCCGATAGCGGAAGACTAGCCGCTCGACCGTAGTGTACAACGGTTGGGCAGTAAAATTACGCAGTAGCCTTCTGTTATTAAGCGTGTTCATGTGCAAGTGAATGGCTGTGCTGATGAGCGAGCAGTAATGAACAATAACATCAACTGCTGTGTACGTGGGTAGTAACCGCTAGATGGCCACGAAATAATCCGTAGTTTGTACACACTACAAATATTAAACGGTTAATAAATGGCTGAAAGGGTCGACGGGTAACACCGCTGGAGCCGACCACTACCCTTCAGAGGAGTCTCACCTCGCCGCTCACCACCTGACCCGACCTGAATACATCCAACTTGTTATCCGTACTCGCCCTATAGTCTCCACTCCCTCAGAGTCGCAATGCTTGCTTAGAGCGACAACGCGAGACAGAGGGGAATCGGATGATGAGGAGTGCCGGTAGCTGCAATGGCGAACTGCGACGGTGACGGGGGTGGCGACGGCGACGGGGGTGGCGACGGCGACGGGGGTGGCGACGGCGGCGGGGGTGGCGACAGTGACGGGAGTGGGGACGGTGACGGGGACACGACGGCGACGGGGACGGTGATAGGGATGATGAGAGCGACGGTGACGAAAACGACTGGAGCGACGATAGGTAGAGCAGCGATGGGGACGGCGACTGAAAACAGTGAAACGATTGGCGACTGAACGGCGACGATGATAGCGTGGGGAACGGGGCGACGACGGCGGCAGCGGCGACGACGAGACAGCGGTCGGAACAGTGAAGCAGATGGTGCCTGAAAGGCGTCCGGTGATAAGCGAAGCCAACGGGGACGAGCACGATGCCGAGAAGAAAGTCGTATCAGGTGCCGAGAGAGAGAGAGAGAGAGAGAGAGAGAGAGCATAGAGAGAGAGAGAGAGAGAGAGAGAGACAGACAGACAGACAGAGCATAGGGGCGGGGGACGGCAATGGAGCTGTTTGTGAAGAGGGCGACGGAGCGGGCGGGGAGTGTGGCGACTAGGGGCGGCGCGGCGCGCGCGCGGGCGATTGGGCGATCGTCGGCGGCGGCGGCGGCGGCGGCGGCGGCGGGCGGCGCGGCCGGCGGCGGCGCTAGCGGTGGCGGCAGCGTCGCATCTGCGCGCCCGTAATTCAGGCTGCGACGGGCGCTGCGGCGGCGGCGGCGGCGGCGGCGGCGCTGCTTATTTGCTGACGGCGCGAGCTGAATTACGGGCGCAACTATTCGCCGCGCGCAATAACCGATAAAATTGATCAGCGCTGCGGCGCGCTGCGCGCAGACGCCGCCGCGCCCCGCGGCGCAGCGCTGCGCAAGAAGCGGGGCCCCGCCCACCCAGCCGCCCCCGCCCTCGCCCCCAGCCTTTGCGGGAAGTTTGTATCACACGTTCCGAAAATTCTCTCGACTGCTCGTGTGGTCGACATACTTGGACAATTTTTTACGCCAGTTGATACAATTTCTTTATCGTCGTGTGTAAAATTTGATTTGATTTGATTCTATTTGGTTGAGCAACTACAACCAAATTAAAATATTGTTTTAGGATACGTCTGGTTTGTTTACTTCTCAGCGTCGCTCTATGAGCGCTCAAAAGAGCGTACAGAATTATTTTATACCTTATGGGATAAACTGTACTTCAACAGTTTGTTAATAACAATTATGGGGCGTTTTTAGCCTTCTGAATATTATAAAGGAAATGAATTTTCTTAAGGTTGCGTGTCTTTAAGGATGAATCTTTCATAAACTTTTCGTAGCTAAGTATTTCATATTAGAACTTAAATATATTAATTAATGTTGGATAGTTTCATTACGCTAAACTAGGCAAATTTCTGAATAAATAACGAACGTAAATTCGTCAAATAATTTAATTTTATGTGCAAAACATTATTTTAAGAGCAACGATGAGCTGAAGCGGTTTGCGCAAAGTAATTGATAACACGCAGAATTAATACACCCAAATATAAAATTCACCCAATTTCCCCCAAAACGAACGTGCTGTTCACAAAATGGAATATGTATTATTAGACAAAAGGGAAATTGTGCCTGAAATGGCAAATACCAAAATTCATACAAACTTATTTTTCTCTGTCTTTAATGTTTCGATGAGGGTATCGGTATGTTGCCCGACTCTTGTGTTTAAATTTGTAAATGCTTTAAGGCAATTAGGGCATTGCTTGATGTACCCCTGGCGCTGATCCAGAGTGACGAGGGCGTGAAGCGTAACCTGTCATATGGTGCAGCCGCCGTCAAGCGCACCCAGCTCCCAAAGGACGCAGCGCCGTTGGGTGGCGGCGACCGCACGGCGGGGGGCGGGGCGGGACGGGACGGGGCGCCACGGGCAGGGGCGGGGCGGGGCGGGGCGTGGGCGCGTACGGGCGCGATAGGCGCGACGCGACCGCCGCGCCGTGACCGCAGCTCGCCACGCGCACAGGTGGCGCTGCGGCCGGCGCTGAGGATGCGGTCGCCGCTTCGCGCGCCGCGATAGGCCGCGCGCCCGCAGCCCACGCATGCACGCACACGCATACACGCACGCACGGGTGCATTGAACAGACGGACTGGCTCACGGAAGAATGCGCTGCCGGTCGCCCGGACGGACAGACACACACACATAAGAACGCGTAGGTGGAGAGTTTCATCGAAACGCAGTTACACGGTCAAAGCTTTTGCAGCTTAGGATGAGTTGTTTTCAACTCGCTACGGACAACTCAAACTTGTTTCGAGCTTGTCCATTGTGGCAAAATTTCTCACAGATGATATTTTAGTACTACAGTTTTCAGTCAGTGATGGATGTATAGTAAAATATAAAGAAGAAAATAAACCTGACGATTCTAGATGAATGGACAAGTAAAGGCAATACACACGCACGAGTAAACTGAACGGACGGACGGGCTCACATAAGGACGCTCGGCCTGCCACCCGGACATAGGCACGTAAGAATCATGGGTGAAGGGGTTCATCGGAAGGCGGTCGTACGCTCAGTACCATGCCCAATAATACCCAGATCAAATTTTTGAGATGACAGTAGATATTTTTGTTTCCCCTCTCCCTTCGCCTGCACCTCTGGCGTTACAACGAAAGGCAGCTCCCTCTGCAACGGGGGTGGGCGAAAGAGGGCGCAGAAATTAGTGTGGAAATGGGAGAAACCGTATCGCATTTCGCGAAGGACTGTTTGCGTAAGGGCACAAGGGCACTGACCTGTGCGCTGCCCACCTTCCAGATGCACCAGGGCCCTGGGAATGAGCCAAAAAAAGAGGGACGCGCGCATCTACATGAGTAAGTCGACCACAAGCAAACTGACCACCATTAAACTAAATCCAATAAAGAAAATAAACTGAAGGGTTTTTGTCTTCATTCAAATCATTCCGAAACCACCTCTTGCAGTGGGGAAGCAATGTTTCATAATAAACGTTCTTTTTCATGTCTTCAATGAATGTATAAAATGGTATATTTTCTTAACAAGCGAAATATATTGAAGAGAAATGTGGACATTTGGAATATTTTGTGAATTTCCAAATGCACTGAACATTTTTTTACGTAAACCCACCAGCGGAAATTGACTCGAAACAAAATCACCCCACAATTTAGAAAATTAATCATTGGAGCAAAGTCGAATTTAACTACGTAATTGAATTGGAGCTAAATGGACACACGATGTAAAAGGTGAAAATATTTCAATATGGAGATGAATCTGAAAGCAAGCGCAGCGCACGACTTGGACATTGGCGCTGGAGTCCGCGAACGGGCTTTCAAATTAGTAATGGCTGCGACGCTTCCGCTGGCACTCAACGCATGTGGCCATGAGGCGAGAGGCGAGGGCAAGGCCGGGAGGGGTGGGGCAGCCGATCGGTGGGGACGGAATGGGGCGGAGCGGGAGGATAGGTGACGGCAGAGCCCGGGCAGCCGGGAAGGACGGAGAGGGAGAAAGCTAATGCGGGACATCGCGGTGCTGGGAGCGGTGGAGCAAGAGATCGGCAAACATAGGACTGAAAGGAAGATGTGTGTGTTAATGAAAGAGGAGAGAGAGAAAAACAGAGAAAGGGAGAGAGAAAGAGAGGAAGAGAGAAAGAGAGGAAGAGAGAAAGAGAGGAAGTGAGGAAGAGAGAAAAAGAGAAAGAGAGAAAGAAAGAAAGAGAGAAAGAGAGGAAGAGAGAAAGAGAGGGAGAGAGAAAGAGAGGGAGAGAGAAAGAGAGGGAGAGACGAAGAGAGGGAGGGACGAAGAGAGGGAGAGACGAAGAGAGGGAGAGAGGAAGAGAAGGAGAGACGAAGAGAGGGAGAGAGGAAGAAAGGGAAAGAGGGGGAGAGAGAAAGAGGGGGAGAGAGAAAGAGGGGGAGAGAGAAAGAGGGGGAGAGAGAAAGTGAGAGAAGAGAAAGAGAGGGAGAAAGAGCGAATGAGAGACAGAGAGGGGGGAAGGGGAAAAGGGAGAGCTGTGGTCAGTACGGGCGTAGAATGGGGACGAAAACTGAAAAGTGACAACGGAATGAAGGAAAGTACGCAGCAGAGAAGTGAGAGAATTAAGAAGCTAAATGGAAACGTGATGAGAATGCGGTGTTAGTGTAATTTTCCAGTTAACATACAAATATTCGTAGCTATGTGATCATGGGATGCAAGAAATACAATTTGTGACTCCATCCTGCGCTTATTTAAGCTAGTGGCGTTCTTGTCAGTGGCATCGCATCGTACGAGGAAGAAAATAGAATCATAGGATGAAAATTTAATGTCGCATTTTTTTGTCGTGATGCCGGGGGGGGGGATAATACGGAAAAAAATGCTGTCGGTGCCGTCATATTTGTTGAAATTCTTGCTGAGATGCCGCCTCTTGAGTGCCGACACTCCACTCGCCGTCACTCCAAAAATAATTTCTGGAAGCTCAGCGAGCTCATAGTAGCAATTCTCTGGCCCCTCCCGTTTTCCTCTTATTTAACCGGTGACCACTCAGCATTATTATGCCATAGCCGTCAATTCCTTCACCACTCCTCGCCCAGGTATTACGATGATCCTAATAAAGAATTCTCTGCTCCGGTGGTGACGCTGTAGGTGCACTGCCGGGCCAACAGATGTGGATGTGGTGGTGGCGTCGGAGGTGCCGGCGGCAGCGTTCGACGCGTGCAAGCGACACTAATGCCCCCCTCGGCCACTACACGCACATTCCGGGGCGGTAGCCGTGCCACGCCCCCTTGCCTCCCCCCGCTCCCGTGTTAGCAAATCCTCGTTTTTGGCAAACCCTCTGATTAGCCGCAACGCGGGTACGGCGCCGTTATGGATGGCATTACTCCTGTTGTTGTTAAAATTATCATTATGTGCGGCCATTCCCGGCTTGTTCGGGGCCGGGGGGCGCGTGCAGTCCATGGCGCCCGCCGCGTTCTTGCTCATCAACGGCGCGTGGAAATATTCCATTTTTGGGGCTCCCAGATGAAGTGCGACCTGTGTCTGCAGGCGAGGGGCTCGAGGTTGTGACTGCGGGAATTACTGCTGCCTCTGGAAATATCACACTTTTGAGCGGAGATTTAACAACTTTAATTGAAATTTTAATCCACAACTAGAAATATTCAAAAGTAATGTATATTCGTTTTTTACTTCAATTGAGGTAATTTGTAGCATTAATTCCATTTTTTTTTTAAATATTATTACCATTTCCAATACATGACATTCTCTTTTAATATATTTTGCTAACCCTTGGTTTTAGCCTTTTGTAACTCAAAGTAAGATCAAGTAAAGATAATGTTTTTGTAAAATATTCGGTATACTTTAATTTTAAGTCACTCAATTATTATATATGAAACATATCACTGAATGTATTTATTTTCATCATTCGCATTTAAAATGAGACACTTATGGATGAAATACATGAATAAAAACCTTTTGCTAGGAAAATCTGATGAGCTGATACGACAGGCGATTCCATTCCCAATGGGATCATTCCTGGGATTAAGCAGTTTTTTAATCCTCTAGGAACACGAATTAACTTCTCGAATATTAAGAGGTAAAATCAACGGGGGAACGAAAAATAAAAGACGTGAAAGCTAAACACACAAAATATATACAACTTGTAAAGGAAAGAAACTAATGAACCGTGACGTGTAAGAATACGTGAAAACCGTTTCCCAACGTCGCCCGGCGCGGAGCAGTTCCCGGGGTTTCTGAAGCGTGCCCGATTTTTAATTTCAATACAACGGCGGCAGCGGAGAGCGAGCAGCTCTGCGGAGGCAAACGCGAGCAGGGGATGAAACGAACTGATTATATCGTATTTCGTGCTTTGGCAGTCACACCGCTACTCCCCTCCCCTCCCGCACCCCTTCCCGCCCTCCGGAGCGGCGCGGCGCGGCAGCCCCCCCCCCCTTCGCTGGTCACCGGCCGCCCCGCGCCAGCACCATGGCGACGCTCTTCACGTTTCTGGTTTTAATTTTTTGCATTGCTTTCATATCCTGTTTTTCCGTCATCGACCAAACCGACGGGCTAACGCGGATTGACGTAATACGCTTTTGCTGGCCTTTCAAAGGCTGTTTGGTTTATTGTACTCTGCCATGTCACCGAGTAGATAAACAAGAATGCAAGCAAATATGTAAATACTGAAAATTGAAGGGAAGATGTATTCGGCGCCACAACATCACTTTTGCAATACCGCACCCCCCCTGAATTCGTGAATTTCGGCAATACGCAAGAGAGGAATTCATTCTGGATGCACGTTTATCGTTCGCATACAAAGGAAAGAATTCGGGAAAGAGCATTGATTTGAACTATTTACAGTAAAATATATGCATCACTAGGAGATTTAATCAAGCGTGAAAAAGCTTCACTGTTTAAATGAGTTGCGAAAAATAAGTGGAAGAAATCGGTCAGTCTATCTGTGAACGAAACTAAATAAAAGAACGAACAAGAGCAAAACAAAGGATCGCTTCTGACATTTTCTAACTACCGTTCGTTCTATGTTACAAGGATTTTACCAAATCGGATAATACCCTACTGGACGCATATATAAACACGATATTGTGCATCAATTTATTGGTCGCTTCATAGGCTTTTGTCAACACTCATAACCGATGTGTTTAAAAAAAGAAACTTCAACTACCAATAGTGTTTACGAAGTGTACAGGAGAGAAACAGGTGCAGTCAGGTTTATTTAGAGAGAGTCGGCGGTTTGTTGATGTGTAATACCCGAAAGCAATATTCTATGACATTATACAAATGGGGCGTGCGATACGGTACCGCGCGAGGCCTGATAAACCGAATGAAAAGTTGCTGTGAACTGCAGTGGGGATTAATGACTAGAGGAATGTCTATACGCTCAAATATTTTTAACGAGTTACATAAATTAGGTGCATTTAAATAAGCAACATGTCGCATACGCGAAGGCGGGAGCTCCCAAAATTACTGCAAATGAACTATACTGATAAAAGAAGCAACGTCTTTGACAAACGATATGACACATGAAACGCCATGAATCGCCAGAGAGGATAATGCAGTAGAATATGGATTATTCTGGGTATGGGGAGAGAGGTAGTACGGGTAAATGAAAACCACAGTTAATGGAGGCGCTTTTATTTAACAATTTACATGTGTATAATATTAGGTTATTACATTGACAAACCTTGATACATGAAGTATTCCTTCTTTGTGTGTTTTTTTAAAATTATTTTTCTTATTTCATTTCTAATTTTTCCTCAAATTCTTGACATCATGGAAGTCAATTTCTTTTGTTCACAGAAGCTCAGGAGGAAATCCACTGTCTCCATTGCTAGACTTTCTCGGAAGAACAACTGAGTGTCTCTGAATACGTTTCTAATAACCAACGTACAACGTACTGCTTACGCACCTATGCCTTTTATTTTTGAAACTGTCTACGTCTTCTGCTATGAAAACGCCCTTTGGTATTATGTTTTTCGGAATAGCCAGAACGGTTGATCGTAAACAAGGTTAACCGGGACACGGTTAATCGAGATTCTACTTTTTATAAAATATTAGACTAAATATTGATATATTTATTATATTACAGTAATTTTTCAGTTAGAAAACTATGCAAATGATGTATAAAATTTCATAATCAGGTTTAACCCGTGAAAATGATATTGGCAAGTTAAAATTGAAAACTCCAGAAAACAATAAACTTCTCTAGAAAACTCTAGAAAAATAATAAATTTCAAACAAAATATGTACGTGTTGTATAGTTAGGTTGGTCTTAAAAGTTGAAAAATATCCCAGCAAGGTTTTATGTGGTGGTCTAAATGCTGGTCTCTTATTCCACTTCACTTTGAACCTCACCAACCCCTTGAGTGACAGCTTCGCATCCTCATTCACCCGCCGTCCCCATGGAAGCGCCACCCGGCGAGGTAAATGCCAGGAAGACGGCCGCCGCGCCGTCCAAGTCACGGGGGCGGCGGGCAACCGACTCCCGCGATCTGCCCCCGGGAGAGACTCGACCTTTGTCCTCCCTCCAACGCCCAACCCCGCCCCGCCCACAGGGGCGAGCCCCACCACACCTCGCCCCACCCGCCGCCGCGCCCCGCCCCACCCCGCCCCTGCGCCGTGGGCGATAGCGCCGCCTTCCGGCTCGCTTCGCGCCAGCGCCGCCGTAACTGGAGGCTGCGTCGACCATTGTGGGCGGTCGCCCACGCGCGGCCGACCGCCCCGCGCCCTCCCGCGCCCGCCCGGGGCCGGCGTGCGTCACCACTGACCGCTCCGCCCTCACCGCGACGCTCCGCCCTGCCCGCCCGAAAACACGCACCGCCCGCCCGCGGGTAAAAGTCGGAGAAAGAAAGCCTGCACTGTAAGCCTCTCAGACGTCAAAACTGTTATATTAACTTTCTTTTAACAAATACGTATGACACATTAAGCCCTGTAATTATTGAATAAGAACAAAAAATAAGAAGTATACCTCGCTAGCTGTTTATTGTTTAATTTTTCTCATTTACGTTTACATTTATGATTATTTTATTAAAAAATCCTCCTGAAATGTTTTTTAAGGCGTAGATTTTCAACCAAATCGAGTAATTCATACGTCACTATGCATTTTGACGACAATTATTCATTTTTCACGACAATTTGGCCACCAATCAAAAATTTGGATTTCAGTTATTTAAAGTTGATTACAATCACGTTGAAAATCAATTAGTACATTTTCTTCGATACTGTTAAATATCGTACATGCCATTGTCACTTGGAGTTCTCAACTGAGGACGCATATTGCTCGTCCAACTTAATGTTTTTTTGCTCCCATTGAGAATATTATTTCCTCAACACGGATATTAAAGTGTTAATAGTTTGCCAGGCTGCCATACAGATCAGTAAGAGAAAGAAACTTCTTTTCCTTGGAATAATATTTCATCTTTGATAATTTTCTTCAATTTTTCTTACTAGCACCATTTCGCTACGAAAAGTAGTTGTTGCGTTTTTGTTGGTAGTATATCATTTTGAATCATTTTAAGGAATAATTTACCGAAGTATATTTCACCTTCCGATTCGATCTTCAACTGATCTGAACTTTTGAACACAGCAGTGTCTAACTAATCGAAACCTTGGGTTACTGAAAGACAAAATATAGATGTCGACAGACTTCAACGCCAAAAATACTGCAGCGTAGAAAAGCGCCATTGCTTTAACGAGTTAATTGGTTGAGAGTATTATTTTGTATGGCACAATAAAAGATAATGCTCCCGTGGGAAATTTTAAATTCGATGCTTTATTCCTCGCCCGCCCGCGTTTCCTCTCTCCGGCGAGTTGTGAAAAATGGTACTTGCAATATTTTGACATTCCAGTTTTCATTTCACTGAGCGAAATTCAATTTGCCGAAAACATTGACAAACTTTTTTCCGTTTCAGAAGCAACCATATTCTGTGTGCGTGGTTTTGGTGCTCGTGGAAACTAAAAGCCTATAATTTTTGAAATATTTTGTAAAAATGTAGCTATTTCTATAGAATTGATTAAATGACTTCAAAAGAATAACAATACATATTGTTTTTATGTAACAACAAAGAGAACCTCACTTTCGTCCTTTAAATACTGTGTGAATGAATAAAATCTAGTCTATTATAAAAGGACAAATGAGTATTTTCTCTGAATAAAGTCGTATGTTTACGAGTATAAAATCTAAATGTAAACTGTGAGGGTTACTTTCGTTACTACGCACAAACTGTTGTTCAATACAACAAAGTTCTATAAAAAGTGTAAATGGACTAAGAATAGAAAAAAGAGAAAGCTTATAAATAGCCACGACAGAAATAAACTAAGACAACACATTGTATGTGTATTAATACCTTCAGGAATACACGAAAACAAGACTGTTTGGTATTTCTGCGTTCAAAAACTCATAGTGTTGCTCATCGATTTCCCGTCCAGTGGTTGCTGGAGATGAAGAGCGCGCAACCAACAGAGCAGAACTTGTGGGTTGGAAGGACCAGTGTCGGTGGCAGATGAGGCTGTCACCAGGGAATTAGGAGAGTCAGAACGCTCAGCGGGTTTTGGCCACTAGCACCTGTCGGACAGGGTAAGATTCCACAAGACGATTAAATCGGGCAAGGGATGAGAGGGAGGAGATTGGCAAACAGCGGAGCAAAGTGGGGAAGGAGCACTGGGACAGGATGAGCGGCGAGGCGTGTCGGATACAGACGGCCCACGAAGCCAAACAGACGAAGAGCAAAAACAAAACGGGGAGAATGTAGGGATGCAAAGCGTGGCGAACAGGACGACAATAGCGTAACCAGAGGAGGGGACCAGGAGAGGAAAGAGACGGACAAATAGACAAGATAGGGATGAAATGAAACACGAAGGGCGGCGATGTTTCGGGGGACTGGGAAGAGTTTGGATGAGACAAAACGGGAAAGAAAGGGTACTTATGCATGAGACGAAGAATGACGTCAAGCCAGGGAGCCTGGCAGGCGCTATAAGACAAGAATAACGAGGCGGGGCCGGGACAAGGGAGCGAGATGGAGAGAAACCGACAAAGAAAGAAAACAGATGAAGACAGGACGAGAAGGGCGGCGAGGAGGAACCGAAGTGGATGCGTAAAGAGAAGCAAAACGTGGCGACGTCGGGAAGAGAGGGCACGATGGAAAGAAAAGAACGAGAAAGAACGTTCGAACGGCCATGCAGGCAGGAACGTGAAGAGAGGCGATGCGGATCGAGATGAGATGAGAAGGAACCAGACGGTGCAGGGAAAAGAAACCGCAAGGCGAGGAGGACGAATGAACGTACAGAGGAGCAAAACGAGACGAGGCGGGCACAAGGCACCGATTTGGAGAGAAGCGAACGACGAAGAGCGTCAAGACGGAAACGCAGTTAGGAATGTGAAGAGTGGGTGGGCGGAAGTGGGGCTAGGGGAAGAAGAGAACTGTCACGCAAGTCGAAGAGGACATCACGAACGTACAAAGAAGCAAAACGGAGACGAGGTGGACACGAGAGGAATGAGAATGAGGAAAGACATTAACGCGGAAATGCAGTTAGGAATGTGAAGAATGGGTGGGCAGACGCGGGGCTAGGCCAAAAAGAGAAGTGTCAAACAACTCGAAGAGGACGACACGAACGTACAAAGAAGCAAAACGGAGACGAGGCGGACACGAGAGAGCGGAATGAGGAGAAGCAGACGACGAAGGAGCCTAAGACGGGGACGAAGCGCGGCGACGCGGAACGGG
>BOPP01000012.1:14541332-14554500 GCA_017312745.1 Gryllus bimaculatus
GTATAATAGGAATATGTTACATACCAACTAAACTAAATTAATTTCACGAATTCATCTTTATGAAGTAGTCTGTTGAACAGTTTTATACCGCAAAATTTTGTAGGATACACATTAAAAATTCTCCATAGCATATAAAACGAATTATAGGATTTTAAAATAAAAAGACTGACGCCAGCCAATAAAAAGACCAGCACCTACAAAAAAAACAAATAAAAAAAGGAAAAAAAGGCACGAGATTGTGGGAAATACTCTATGGAATGTAAATCTGTTCTACAGAAGTATCTTGACGCTCCGAAATACAGCGTATGGAAGAAAATTATTCGCCTACGTTCATTCTTTCGTAAGTTCCAATAAACATGTCTTCCAAATAATTCTTTATTAATTAGAAGCAACGCAAATAAATATAGTTATGTTTAAAATAATTAAATAAGTCAAAATTTGCATATGTACTTCATCAGCGCCTAATTACGTATTCGTTCATAAAACTCGTTAAATAATAATTGTCATCAATTAATATCATACAATCCGCACAAAGAGCATGACACCCCGTATCATCACTATTAAAGAAAGATAAAGGCACATATTATCACGAAATTTAAGAAAAATAGGACTGTGGCTCTGAGATAGGGATATTATATTCTAAAAAGTTGGCAAACTAAACTATCTTTCATTTACCTATCTAACATCTTATGCAAATCCTTGCGGCCTATACCAAACACAGAAGGAAGTAACATAGGACGAAGTAATTTCTTACACCGTATATAAAGGTGGCGGGTTTGACTGATTTTAAGCGTTCCAGCACCTTTGTACGGGCGCCAGGAAAGCGGGAATTTCGTGGGGTGGCGGGTTGGGGAAGTGCGGGGAGAGGGAGGCGGACGAAGCGGGAACGGTCAAGGGTCTGTCTGCGGCAGCTGCTAATCTCTGCTAAGAGGTGATGGAGGATGGCTCCACTATACAGAAATAAAATACAACGTAGAAACGCCATTAAGTACGTAGGAATATTGTCAACACGTTGGTGTGATTTGCAGCTTATACAAAATGCCGCTTGTTTTATTTACTACTCAATTTTCGCCTCATTTATTCAAAGTAGCTAATTCAATTACTTGAGGACCAAAGAGGGATGAGGCGAAGTAACTTCTTACACCGTCTGTCGAAACCATCTGTGGGATTTCAGGCACCACAGCGTGGTGTTGGCGTTGCGTGGCACCGGGAAAGGCGGGGCGGGGCGGGGACGGCCAAGGGTCTGTCTGCGGCGGCGGCCGCTAATCCCCGCTAACAGGTGAGTGAGGGCCGCCCGCGCCGCGCAGAGGCGCCTCTCCCCTTATTGCGAGAGAGGCCGTGCATATTCATGGCGCGATGAGGCGCCCTCGGGGACGCAGTGCGCAAAAATGCTTCTCTGCCGGGACGCACGCACCCTTTCGTTGGGCGCCGGTCCACCGCGAGGACGAACCGGCTACGCCGGGAAGTTATTTTACCGACGAAACTGATGGAAGCGCCATGCGCGAACCTTTTGGAAGTCCTCACAACGTAATATAAATCGGAATTTTATGTTTAGTTGATGCTCGGAATTGTATTTCAAAACATATTGAAAAAATTTTAACTTTTCAGTTTTATTTAAATATATTTACGTGTATATGCCAACCGAATTCTATATTTCGTTGAGCTGATAAACGTTGATTTAACTAGCTGGTAAATGTTGATTATAAATAAGAAGGATCTCTGGCGTCCATTAATAAGTTTTTTTAGTGGACCCTGAAACAGTGTTCACGCCACATTTATCTACGAGCATTACGTCGGTCTGACGGAAATCCACCATTTGATAACTACATTTATCTACAAGTAATATTTCGACCACATTGTGTGAATGAATCATTTGATTATTATTCAAACACGGAAAATTCAAAGCGGTGCATCTCACTTACACGCACAATGGACTTCAATTGCAGAAACCCAAGACAAAAACCCACCGCGTCTCCCTTAAAGACGAGCAGCCAGCAGACGCAGCAGCAGGGCCACTGTGTGGAGGTGGCTAGGCACCGCGTCACCGCCGGACGGAGCATTTGCATGGCGCCTTTTGCTGAATATTCAATTGCGGCCGCGCATATCGATAAACGGGCGAAGGAAGCCGAATAAATAATTGGGCCGACGGCGGCGGCGCCCTCGACGGCTGAGAAGCGGAGCGGCTCCCTTTGCCGGAGGCGGGCGGCGCCCTTTCTCTGCTCCCTTCCCCCGCCGCCGCCGCCGGGGCTCATTTTGCCGGTCGCTCCTCTGAGGTGCGTCTGCACGCGGCTCGCTCGCTCCCAGTTGCTCGTTATGAATTTTAAAGACGTGCGTAAGCGAGCGCTCCGAACGCAACAGTCACTCGAGCGGCGGTTCCCGAGCTCCACGTTGGGCGCCAACCGATTTGTTAATTAATACCCAGGCGCAAGCTCTCCCCGGCAGTACGGGGTTTAGCGAACGGAATTCTACAACACAAGTTCCTGGATTCTGTCCCGGATAGCGGCATAACACATTTTTGTAGATGTACGCGCAGGATGCATCCCTCGACTCGTGGAAAGAAGAAAATTAACATTCTTAGACTTATATCACTTACTTTGGGAGAAATTAACTTCATTTGCAATATTAATTGAAAATGATATAGAAAATATAGAAAGATATTTTTTTATTTAGGCAAAATATATAATTGGAGTCATTGATTCGTCAACAACACTAGCCATATATTTTTCTGGTTTGTAGAAAGTGAATGACCTGTAAATACTTCGAAGTAAGAAATTTAACTTCCCGACGGGCATTCAATTGCGTCTATCTTTATCACAATTGTTTGCGTGGCTCGTATCTTTAGCTCCTATCCTGTCGTTAAACCACATCCACACGTGAAATCGACTAGTCTCGTGTTGACATTCGCACCAATTTCCAAGCGGCGTGACTCCAGAAGCAAAGACCATCAAAAGCATCACTAACCCCCAAACGTGTCCGTCTCCACTCAGCAATCAACTTCCCGCGACCTCGGCCGCCGCCGCGTTTGCAAAGCGCTCTCGCAGCCTCCTGGTCGCCGGGCACAAGCGCGCTCATCCGGGCGGCGCGCGGGGCGCGGGTTCCTTGACCTGCCGCAGGGCGCGCCCCGCACGTGGCCCGGGGTCACCTGGCGACTTCCTCGGGCACCGCTCCCGCGCCCGATTACGGGCCGAAACTTGCGCGGCGCTGCGGCGTAGGCCGAGCCCCGCTGCCGCGCGCAACTTGCGGCCAACTCCGCCGTCAACACGCCCGGCCCCTCGGGAATCGCCCAGCTGCCCCAGATGCAGCCGCCTCCGCAGCAGCAGGTAGCTGGGCCTTCCCTGCCGCCCGGCGCGCCGTCGCCGCCGCCTCGCCCGCGAGTGTTTGCTCATCTTCTCTCACTCTCTTTCCCCTTGCGATGCACCGTTACCATTCCGTTTTTGTCGTTTAGAATCTTATCGTTCTTTCTAATGTCTTTTTATCTTGATGTCAATGTAGGGAATAGGAAGTATTTTATGCGTAATGTGAAAAGCCTATTTCCTTATTTACTCCTTATACTCTTATTTCTTGTTTTTCATATTTAATTACAATGTTTACAGTTGCAAAAGGGACAACTACCTTGTACCCTTTTTTAACCTTTCTGAGATTCTGGTTTCGTTTCTTGAAAAAAGGGTATAAATGGTTCTTTTGCTGCAACGTGTAATGCTCCAACATTCTTCTCGCAACTTTCATCAATTTTATCACTAGACAAGTGTTTACTGATCTTCGTTTTCCTTTCACAAAATTTAACTAGCTCTTTAGATAAGCACCGTGTTTCATTTATAAAGATCCCAAATTTCGTCAAATATGCGTATGAAGTCCGTCAATGAGATCAAAATACCAACATTTTTAGTAGTATTATGTTATCCAACATGTATAAGATTATTCAGGGTGAGGAATTGAGTTTACCATAGTAAACAAAAGATTTTCATTTAGGCTATTACGCTCGTTACAGTCAAACACTACTTAGAACTCAAGCAAGAAAACAAATATTTTCCAATTTTTTTCATTTTAAAGTAATTATCTGGCGCGTTTTTCATTTCAGAAGCAGCGTTTCTTCTTCCAGCCGCCTGTTTCGAAGCGGCATGCTTATCGACCGACCGCTGTCCTCGTGGCCCAAACACACACCGCCCTCGCCGCCCGACGGCCCCACGACGGCCCTCGCGGGAGGGCATTCCGCCCGCAGAGCGTGAAATCGACCTCTCCTCTCCTCCCTCTCTCTCTCTCCCTCTCTCTCTCTCTCTCTCTCTCTCTCTCTCGTGCACACCCGCCCTTTTTGCCGCCCTCCCCCATGGGGGCCTCCTGGGGCAAAAAATTAGGGCGGCGATGGGCAGAGTGTCGCCTGATCGAGAGGCGTTCACTTCCTCCTCGCACCCTCAGGGCGCGAGGACGTTCACAAATAAAGCACGTGCTGTCATAAGCTGTATAAATCCTTCCCTTTTAAGCTGACTGTCTGCAGAGACTTTACTTATTTGATGGCACGTGCTCACTGTTCCGTGACCGAAGATAGTTATATCATATTGTTCCAAACATGATAAAAAAATCCTAGAACTTATTAATGTGTTTCATTAAATATAATACGGCAATATTTTAAAGTCAAAAATTAATGTCTGCTCTCTAAAATACGGGAACATACGTATTTTTTATATGGTTACAAGCTAGCATTTCAGTCCTACTACTACCTTCTTTAGCATCTATCCATTTAAATTATACATTTACGGAAGATCTCATATAAAACAAGTATTTGCAGTGTGTGTGTGTGTGTGTGTGTGTGTGTGTGTGTGTGTGCGCGTGTGCGCGTGTGTGTGAAGCTATTACCACTCTTGGTCTCGTTCACCGTACAAAAAACTATTGCGTGATGTACGAACATTTACAAAGACATTTTCTCCGGAAGAATAGTTGCTTCCATCTCGCAAAACAAATTTGCTTCAAGGAAAAGAATACTAAACGCCTCAAAGAGGGCGCTGAACGGCCGCGAGAACGAGATTTCTTAGCAACTGGCCACTCCGGAACCTCGCGTTCCGAAGGCGAGGGATTATGCAACCCGCATCACGCCGACGCCCGCGAAAAACACATTGGGTGCCGAGTGACTTTTCGTTACAGGCAGAGCGAGGCCGAGCGGCGGGCGCGCGGGGGCGGGCGGGGCGGGGGCTGAGGGCGGGGGCGGGGCCGGGGGCGGGGGCGGCGGCGGCGACGACTCGCACCCTGACTTGACTCCCGAGGAGCGCGCTGTTTGTCGAGCCCAAACAAGGTCGCCAACTTCCATTTACAACTTCAAATTGTGGGGGGCGGGGCGCTTATTTCCGGGGACGCAAGGCGCCCTCGTCGCAGTCCCACTCGGGCTGCAGCCGCAGACGTGGAATTCCTGCGAAGAGAGGGCGCGGGCTAAGAATCTCAAGCCGCCCAGAAGACGCTGAAAGCGGAGGCTAATCGCCGGACATGCAATAATGCACACACCGGACGAAGACCGACCGGCTAACAAGTGCTTCATAGCATTACGTAAAATAAACATGGAATAAAACGAAATGTTGCTGCATATTAAGTTTACACTAACACAAATACTTAAGCTTTACTTCATTCGCTGCACTCCTAAAACCATGCGTCATACATACAATGCAAGACGCTCTCTGTCGTGCGTTTCCTTAAAAAAATGTCCCTGACTAATGTATTTTTTAAAATTTTCCCGTTGATTTATAATTTTACACTACGTAAAGAAAATATTAAAGTTACACTAATACCAATTGCTCAGTTATTTGATTTCACCGTGACAAAGTGAAATTCAACAATATTTCTCACCAAATAAAAAGTGAGAAATAAATTAACGCTGTACTAACGTTTTTAAGGGATAATATCTAGTTTCATAACCATCTCAAAATTTTCCCCCGAGTTCTAACGTTTCTTGTACAAATTTTGTGATTATTCTCAGCCATTTCGAAGGCTATGAAATTCTCTAATCGTCCCTCGTTTTTCCGGGAAGCGGCCACTGTGGCAGAGGCGAGAGCGAGGTCTCAGCCGCTTTGTTGTTGTTGAGGGGGGCCGCGCGGGTGGGGGAGGGGGGAGAGAAGGACGTCCCACGGGAGCCTCCTCATTAGGCGGCAGCGATTTGACATCCCGCACGGTGGCCGTGCGCGGCTCCTCCGCCCCCGGCCGAGACGGCGGGGCACTTCCACTCGACGCAAAGCTCTCAAGGAAAACGGAAAAGCAAATGACAATCCTTTGAAACGGACGCAAGCCATACTTTGCTTGTGAACCAACGGATAATTTTATATCATGAACAGGTACGAGTAGTAGTTATTACCTTTAGACAGGTGAAACAAAATTTATTACTTCACACGTATGTAGCAATTCACATTTAAATTGAAAAAGGAACGGTTCGATCGCTTTAGTTCCCCACTACGAATATTTTACTCATTTAGGAAACAGTGGTTAACCCCAGTATAAGAAATTGTTACCCAACAGTAAAACAGCACTATTAGCTTAAACTACCGAGTTTTCTATTGCTATCCATTATAATAATGATATCCTTTGTAGAACTTTTGGATAAAAGAGGTACAGGTCAACTTAAAAATTTGAAAAGTATGAGAGCTATAATCACAACTATTCAAACAATATACCAACAAACATTTTAGAAAACAGTATAGGATTGAGGATTAAAGGGACACGATCCTATAGATTCACCTTCCAGCACGTCGCCGGTAAAAAGCTGTTCAGCCTCCACCTACAATTGGGCTCCTGAAGTGGAAGATCCTCCCCGCACGAGAACCTGTGGAGAGGCGGCGCCGCGCCTTCAGGAAGCGAAAGAGCGGCGGGAAGGGGTTCCGGCCGCGGGGAGCGCTCCCGTCGCCCTGCCCCGCCCCCGGCTCTGCCTGGAGCAGAGGTAGCGAGGGGGCGGGGCGCGGCTGCGGAGCCTCGACAGAGCGCTTAAGCGGCCGCCACAAATCTCGCTTATCCCCATCTTGACACTCGTGAGGCGCGAGCGGCCCGGGGCCGGGGCGGGAAGGGCGGGGCTGGGCGGCGCCGCGGCGCGCACTCTCAAATATTGTCTCGCGCCGAGGGTCGTTGCGCGACTCCCAGAGGACGGCGGCGCTGCGAGCAAAGCGGGTTGGGGGAAGGGTGGGGTTGGGGAGGGCGGGGCCGGGGGGACGACGGCTGCTGCGGCTGAGAGAGCAGCGACCGCGCGGGGCCTCTTCACTGCGCCGCTGCAGGGGACGGCAGGCCGCTCGCGATAAGTGGGGGCGTCGCGACGGCTCGGCGCCGGTGGGCATGAAGCGGCGGACGGACGGACGGACGGACGCCGATGACGCGGCCCTACACATCGTTGGTGACAACCACAGGTCGGTGTAGAACACCAACGATTAGGAGGCGCAATTCATAGTTCTGGTAATGCATTATCTCCAACAATGTTACATTCAACGACTCACATTTCCAAAGAAAGACAGAAGTATTAATGAAAAAAGCGCGAAATTTGAAGTACATGTTTCCATTACGATGTAAGCAAACTCTAAGAAAGTATTTTTACAAACTTTTTTATCTTCTGATAGGGATAAATAGGACTCTGTCAGCATTTGCTTTAATGGCCAGGCCATGATATGAGAGGCAGTAGATTACTCTCAATGTTGCTGACGGCGACGCGTAGGAGCAGTATGAGGCGGGGAGGAGAGCGATTGAGAGTTCGTTTATGTAAATTAAAAGGACTTCCATTTTACACTACAGATACAATTCCTCCCTTCTTCTGTCTCATAGATGATAATAACACATGAACACTCGATTTACACTTGTTACAAGTGTTACATCGTTTTTATAATAATAATAATAATAATAATAATAATAATAATAATAATATAAAAAAGTTTTCGAAGAAAACAGAAGACAAAAAAAAGGAAAGAACAAATGGTTCAATTTCCTGGAAGCTATTACGAAGTAATTTATTTTCCTCAATGAAGCATATTCAAATTCATGAATCTTGAACCGACTGGCGACATTTCTTTCAACTTTTTTTCTTTCTGCACACGATTCCTCGAACTAATCACCGTTGAGTGTCCCAAACCCGAAACAAAAGGCGGCGCCCTGCGGGCCATGAGACTGGGGAGAGTGCCCGCGGCGCCTGAGACCCAACTTTTATGTTTCCTAATTACATTGTCTTCGCGCTCCGTCGCTTCCGCGAGAGGATGGAACCAGGTGGCGCCACCGCCGCGCCAGGCCCGGGCCCGTGCCCGTGCCCAGACCTAATCCCAAGACCACACCAGCCGCGCTTTTCCTGCCTTTCCTCACGCGCCTCCGGCCACGGTCTACAAGAAAACGGCGATCTAATGCGACTTTACAGCTCACACATGCTTTAGATCCAAGACAAAATCAGAAAAATATGCAAACAAAGTTTTATTTTATTACTGTCATTGATTTCTAATAATAATAATAATTATTATTATTATATTATTATTATTATTATTATTATTATTATAAATTCCAAGGTAGAGCTGTAGCTCTTTTGGACCGAAGAATCGCGGGTTCGAGTCCCACCTCGTGGCATGGTTGTGTTTGTGGGTTTGTTTGCGATAGTCAATTCTATTACTTCATCTTCATTATAATTTCACCTTATCCCTCAGGGCTATTAACCCTGGGTTCAAAAACGGATTCCCAATCCCAATTCCATTTCTTCGATCGATTGACAATCGCGGGGCTGGGTCCCAACGTCACCGATGCACAGGGAGAGCTATCGTCACGAAGCCCGAGGAAGGAGACAGACTTGACCTCTGCGCGTCTCCGCGTCCTTCACCCGCGTCTAAAAAGCTCCTTGCCTTCCCAAATCGCCAACCATCTACCTGCACCCACTCCCGACGCGAGCGACATGGTCACGGAGAAGATGGATTGACTGATTATTTCGTGTTTACGGCCGCGTCAACTGTTAGTCATTCCCGTTAGCGCAGTGCATGTTTTATTACGTGGATGGCGGTGTTTTTCGCCGCTGGATGGCGAGATCTAGAACAGACTGTTGGGTGTCGGAGTTGTCCCATCCACGTATCTGCTACGAGCAGGGCGTAGCCCCAACCGAGACAAACTGAGATTCCGACTGGCCTCCCGACATGTATGGTAGTGCAGAGCATGTAAGTGTGCGTGTATTGTAAGAGGTGAGCTCAGAACAAGGAAGAGGAAGGTAAGATCCGCGCGGATCGTGCTGATTGGGTACTGTCCTAGACTTCGTCTGATATTGATGGGAGAATCACGGAAAACCGATCAATGTAGACAGACTCTAGAATTCTCTAGACAGCGGTCGAATTCGACTTATCTTAGGTTGAAAATCCTGCCACCTCAGGACTCAAACCCTACGACCGCACCGAAACAGGCAATACAGTGACATCGGTTGACCCTACGCAATCTCAACCGATTCGAACGTGAGAAAGGCTGGTGAGTGCAGCACCTACTGTAAGACCTTCAAAGAGAAAATTGGACTTTCCATATCAGCACAATTGAGGAAGCTCTGTCATTTCATATGAACCAAAATATAAGCCTGTATACAGTGTGTAAAACATTCTTTTCCCTGTGATCCGGACAATAAACTCATCCTCTCTCATTTACATCTAAAACATTTAAAATACATCCACCTATTTATTAAAAACCTTACAAAATTGAATTTCATTCACAGCGCATTAAAGCTTCATTCATTACACAGAAAATAGGCGAAGGACCACATGAGTATTTGGTTAGAATCAAGAGAATGCAAGATTACCTTATTGAGTGTTAGAGCAAAGGAATGACCTTGTATAAAACAGCATTCTACATACATGTCACGAAACATACACTATCAAGTACAGTTTAAACATATCGAAGTTTATATGAACTTACTACATGATCACATTTGTTTACGAGTAAACAGTGGAGAGAGGGCATCTCCTGTACGAGCGCATGCGACTCCACTTTACGCGTCCATCTTCGCTTGTTGCGAGTCCCGAGGCGCGGGGCAGTCGTAAAAGCGAGGGCTCCCCCGCAGCAGCTGGAGGGACTACCAGGGGCGACGGCTGGCGGCGCTGCTTCGTCGCGTCC
Source organism: Gryllus bimaculatus (assembly GCA_017312745.1). Classification (NCBI taxonomy): domain Eukaryota; kingdom Metazoa; phylum Arthropoda; class Insecta; order Orthoptera; family Gryllidae; genus Gryllus; species Gryllus bimaculatus. The sequence goes on from BOPP01000012.1 coordinate 14,551,404, forward strand.
GGCGGCCGCGCCATCGACGACGCTTCCAACTTTTTTATGAAGCGCCTCGCGAAGACCGGCGCCCCGCTCTCAAGAGCCATCTTCATCGCCGTCGTACTACTAAGCTGTTGCTCCAGCCGCGTACCGGGAGAGGTTATTCGAGGCAACATGTCACTGTAATGCCTCTGACCGGGAGGTTTCAGGTTCTAGACCCGACGGTGGCAGGATTTTCGACACTAGATTGTCTGCTAGGCCGAATTCAGTTGCTGTCTGGGGGAGAATTTTAGAGAATGGCTACTCTGAGCGGTAGTTTCCCGTGGTTTCTCCGATTAACACCAGGCGAATGCCATAGCGGAATCCTAACAAACGGGCCACGGACCGCACGCGATCTTTACTTCTTCTTCTTCTTCTTCTTCTTCTTCTTCTTCTTCTTCTTCTTCTTCTTCTTTATCCTTCCTCCTTTACTTACATACAGTTACACTATCTTGAATTACATCACCACAAATGCCAGGAGACAGGTCGAGAGCTTAGAGCTTGTCCTGGCAGGGGACTAACCGACTAGTGGAAGATATCTGGTTGTGGGGAAAACATTGCTAGCCGACAGTAGGTCGGCGTCGGATCTTTCCATCCAGCGGAAGAGATCATAGTCTCCTCAGGGGAAGAAAACATGCACTACACTTACAGAACTAATGACCTTAATCGTTGACGCGCCCGAAATCACATACAATCAATCGAGCCACGTCTAATCATCACATACCTCTGCAATCAGCCCTCAGAGTCACGAACGACTGAATCTACCCATCCAGTCCTCTACATCCTGTCTCTCTTCATCCGCTTCACTGCTTCCTCCGTATAAGAGTCGAATAAGCTATTGATCGTTATTGAGTGACATTTTGAAGCGAGACAATTACGTGACTTCAAACAAGAACACCTCTTTCACACGCGAACGTTAGTTTCCGATCCTTTTCTGACAGAGACATCGTCTCTTCGCACGCAGTCTCTTGCTGTCGAACCTACTCTCCAGCGCGCCTTTCGCAGACGATCCCTCTCACCTTTGACACTTTTGGATCACGCAGGTCGATCACCGCCACCGATGTCAACCACAATTCGCGAACGACACAATATTGTGCATCTCTGGCATCTCATTACCAGACCCAAGAGTAGCACCCAATTATACAAACTTGATAGCTGGGTCATTAAGTACAAAATTCAGTTTCACCCTACCAAGACAGCAGCAAAAATATTGTCAGATTACCTGTACCCCCTATACTGCTAATAATAAACATCTCAATAGAATAAAATCATCCGAAAAAGTCAGTTAATTATTTATGACACAAAATTAAACTGGCATGATCAGATTGAAATGAATATAATACTAACCAAAGCAAAACGCCATCAATCAAAATCGATAATGCAGAGATACAGATCACGACAATACCATACTGTCATAGCAATACACAAATCCCCAATAAGACCCAAAATTACTCACGCCTGCTCAATTTCCGTCCGGTGTGGATTAATGCCACCAATACAAATATCCGCAAATTAAAATAAATAATCCAAAAACAATTTTTGATATCCATGTCTAACGTCCTGTGATTCATATCGAATGATAAACTTCGTAAAGGATTCAACACTGAATACTTATTTCCCCACATCACCTACTTTTCTACAAACTTCTATCAAAACAATTATAAAATCCACACACTGAATGCACTCACAGAATATCCAATTCAAAGAACTAGGACAGAGAATATACACCCTTACCTCATATTCCAAATCACATTCTCAATCATCGAACCCGACTCATAGTAGGTAACCTCCCAAAATGATTCGTTGTTAGTTCAGACAAAGCCAGTAAATAATAAGAGTTACATATGTAAAGTTTAGATAACCATCCATGCGTTCACCTTCAGAAATAAAATGTATTTAAAGAAACGATTACACCGAGCACACGAGCAAACGATTACACGATCGCTCAGCAGAGGGAGTTGGCAATGTGTTCAGCGGGCAAGGGGTGAAGGGCGGGCGGCGGTCAGGGCTCTGCGCGCAGTCCCTCCGCCGCGACCGGGTTCGCGCGTGACGCGCTAAAAAATTAACACGTCCCTGGGGCGGCGGCGGCGGCGGCGACGGCGCCTCGCGTGCGTGAAATGCCACCGCGATATCAGCGTCAGAGAGGACGCGATCGCAAAACGGGCGCGCGAAGACGCCGCGCTGGAAGTGATGGGCTAAGACGCGGCCCCGCTCAAGGGCATGGCTTGGAAAGGAACGCCGCCAGCAGCACGAACACGTCAATTGATTGATGGACTGATTGATCATTTCATGTTTTCGGGCGCGTCGACTGCTGCTAGTCATTAGTCCCGTAAGTGTAGTGTGTGTTTTTATCATGGCAAGTGTCGGTGTTCTTCCCCCGCTGTATGGTGAGATCCGGTACCGACCTACCTGGCGCGGCCTGCCTGGTTTTCCCCAACCAGGTATCACCCGCCAGACGATCACCCCAAGCCTCGACATGCTCAAAACTCCCGACTAGTCTCCCGTCAAGTGTGGTAGTATAGCGCATTGAAGTGTATGTGTGCGCGTCTGTGAGTGAGGGGCGAGGATAAGACAAGGAAGAGGAAAGAAAGATCGAGCGCGGTCGTGACCCGTTTGTTAGTATACTGTTCAGGCAATCTCGTGGTACTGATAGGATAAACCTCGCAAAACTACCAACCAAAGCAGCAGGCCACTAGAGTTCTTTTCAAGAGAGCGGCTGACCTGGTCCTTCCTATCTAGATAGCGTTGAAAATCCTTACTAACACTATATATGAGAGAGTGTGTATGGTAAAAATGCAGTAGATTGTAGGTAGTTACTTATTATAGAATGGGTAACTAGAATAAGATGGAGAGTTTTCGGAATGGAGAAAGATAATTAAAATAACTAGTTAATCCAAAATTTAACTAAAACATGTAAAATAATACTGCGAAAGAAAAAGTTAATTTTTTCGAACAAGTCAATAAAATTATAAGGAGAAATATTGCATGAAAAATACTACGGAGACTTGCGAGTAGTGAGTTCTGGAGACCTCTGCTAACCCGAAAACTCAAAAACGGAAACGGATAATGGGATTGCATTTTACGA
>BOPP01000012.1:14580943-14611043 GCA_017312745.1 Gryllus bimaculatus
GGCGGTGCGGAATACGAGAGTCACAAGAAACAAAAATGTAAATAATACCTTGAAGGGGAAAGGAAGCTTACTGGATAGGTAAGATGTAAAGGCGGAGTTCAACTTTATTGCGGATGTGTAAACGATAATAAGGGTGGCATTGAGAAGAGAAAGGAGAGATTTGATAAAGGGGAAATTAGCGAGATGTAATAAAGCCGAAACAATAAAACAAATATAGCAATAAACACAATCAAATCCACTTAAGATAATAGAGGGTGTTTCTGTGATATTTGATGTGGTTTTTGCTGTTTACAACGTAGAAAACCATTGTAAGTTGATAGTGAATCATTGGAATATGTAATGTATCGTAAGTGGATTTTCGCCGGTATCAGAAAAACGCATCCTAACTACGTTTGCTCGAAACGGCTTCGAGACAGAAATGTAAAAGTTCTCAAAAAAAGTGATGAGTGGAAAAGAAAACCGTTCCTTTTACCCTATTAAATAAAAAATATCAAGTTTTAATTTGCACAAAAATTAAACATAGCAAGTCAATACCACACATAACGCTAGAAGTGTTTTTTTCAACCCTATACATTTTTATATCGTAGCGAAAAGACGCTGCAAAAATTCTTAAAATCTGCGTCACTTATCTCATCCGCAGCTCCTTTTTATCTGGCGGCGCCCGATTTTTCCGGGGATCCGCTAATCGTTAATTAACGGCTGCCGCCGGTGCCACGTGTACGGCGCGGCGACGTCCCTTTTTATGCGGTTTCGCCGCTAATGAAAATTTGAACCTCCCAAAGCTTGTCGAGAGGTAGGGCGCGCGGCGGGAGCCGAAGAAGAGTCTTATTAAGAAAACTAATGCCCGAGGAAAAAAAGCCGTAATTTGGGCTTATCGGCGCTACGTGCTCAAAGCGATCGGGGGAGTGGGCGGGCGGGCGACCCAGTGGCAGCACAGTGGCGCTACCGCGAAGCAGCGCCGAAGCTCCGAATCCTCCTCGGAATGGGCGAGGTCACGCGCACGCGGAGTCTACTTTCTTCGTTACGTCAGCAACGAAGATTCTTAATTATATTTCGCTTCAGTTTCTCCTTTGAGTACTTGTATGGCACATACAAATGTAGTGGTATACTGTGATCATTTGTTTCTAATAAAGGGCCACAAATGTTGTGGTTTACATTTAAAGTTAAACGAAACTTTAATTGTAGTGAGAAAATTATTTTCCTAAGGTGTGAAAGACGTTAGTAAAACATTTCGCGATTCACGCTCTTCATTTTTACATCCTTGCGCGTAAATGAATTCTTATTACTTTTTATGAGTACGTTGTTTAAATGTCTGAATACTATTTGTGTAGGAAGAAGCACTACCTTTTTTCACAAATATTAGAAAGTAGTCTTATTTCATCATACTCATATTTTTTTCAATCCGTGCTTTCATTTTTTGGAGCTTCTCCATTTAATTCCTTTTAATTTCTCCTTTCGAATGTCTTTATTCCTTCCATCATTCCCCAAATCCAGGACCGCACAAATGCAAGAACCGAGGGAAGAATGCCCTCTGCACTTGCCCGTGAACCACTCGCTTTTCACTAGACTAGAACCGATAGCGCACGATTACCTCCCGTCAAGCGGGCGGGGTTCAACAAGCATCGGGCCACACCAGCAGTCCGCAGATCGGCAGTGGGTCACGGCACGCGAAGCGGGCCACCTTCTCCAACAGCCGTGCTCTATTCTACCCCTTTGACATCACCTCAACCCCACGCGTTTTCGCCCCGCAGTCTCTCCGCGCGGGCCCATCTCGACGCTAACTCGTCCCGCGCCCACGGGCCCCACTCCGCCACGCCACGCCCCACAACACCCCGCCCCGCCCCGGCCCGGCCGCGTCGCGCGCAAGCACCGCGGCGCCGTTACGGCCCTTTATGCGTCGCGTAAACCGCGCCGCTGTATTCGGACGCCTTCCGGTGGTTTTCGATTTTTACGGGCGCCGTAACTCGCCCCGTTCTTTGGCGCCGCCCCCTCGCGCCCGCGCCGGCTGCCGACGGCGCACGCATCTTAATTCCCCGCTACGACATCGAGCGCGACGGAACCTCCCGCCCACGACGCTCCCGCTGGCGCCTTAACATGAAAAAACTGGATGTATGTAGCGATGAAAATCAGTTTCCTATAACTCAGAAACGAAAATAACTATATTTCAAATATTGCTAGTATCGCGATTTTGAAAATTTACTATTATTTATTTACGTTTGACTTTAACTCATTTCTTAACTATTTGTAATTAAAATGCCGGGAAGGTATTCTGGAACTCAAGAAAACGTGTGCACATAATATTTTCCCTACTACGTCACATTCAGGTTCTTTTTTTTTTTGACTGAATAAATCTAAATGTTCCTGGCGTGACAACGCCTCGGAACGGCGTCAGGCCTACCGGCGACGTCCTTTGCTCGCGGCCATGGGTTAAGGGGTACGTGTGGTTAGCACGTGATCCGCCGTATTCCGGTGTTCTAAACGTAAGAAGTGAAATTTCTCATCGTCACACACCAACATATATTGGGACATTGCACACTATAATCTTGCCTGACCGGGAATCGATCCCGGGGCCGCGTAGTGGAAAGCAAGCAAGCTAATCACGAGGCTATGAGAGAACCGTGGTTGTCCACAAATACGACTTAAACTGAGAGAAACGTATTACAATGAACTAAACATGTTTAGTGAACAATCATAAATACTATTATTCCTGTAGTAAGATTCACGAAATATGACTGAGTTTCGTTTAGAAAATCAGATAATTGAGAATCGAAAGTGAATGAACAAAAAGAATTGTCAGTGGTACTATACTTGTTTCATAGAGAAAATCAGTCAGTGAGATCTACATTTCAAGTCGTCACACATCGTTATGAAAAGCAACTACTCGTTTTGTATTCATTATTCGATGTAGTAGTCAACGCAATGATTCGTTTAGTTATCACCACTAAATGCAGCTCGACATGGGTTACATGTTTAGTGAACATAACAATATGTGAATCAATGTGTTTAACTAAACAGCTGTTTCATGAACTTTACTAATCATTTTGTTCTTCCAAAATACTATATCGTATAGTTAAATCTACTACGTATTTAATTGTATGAACTAAACATTTCTCTCCGTGTACCTAGTTATGAGCTAGTGACTTCTTTGAGAGACAATTGCCTATTATCGTAATATCATTAGGCAGTAATCTTACACAAGAAATATAGTAAGTGGGTAACCTGTCACTCAGGTTTACTCACCATCTGGTCACCGGTCGAGACAAATGAGGTATTATTCGACGCATTTCGAGTAGCTAATTGGGAAGTAAAATATTATTTATTCTTTCAACCTAACTTTAAAACATCGAATTAATAAATACGAAAATATTAGTACTTTCAAAACTGTTTAAAACATTGGAGATGCCACGCTAAGATGATAATTTGTCTAAATAATTACGATCACAAGAATTAAATAAAAATAAGGCGCCTTTTTTTAAAGTAAACGTTTGCTATTATATTTGTTCAAGCGGTCGTACGCACATATATTTTATAAAGTCATAAAATTGACTGGTGAATGATCTTGCTTTTTGCTACATTTCTTGAAAAGCAATAAAGGTTGCTTAACGGAAGAGTATTTACCCTGAAATGAACACACAAGCAAAGCAGTGTACGTAGTAACTATGATAATATGGAACATAAAATACCGTAAATACGTATACACTAGTTCTACTTCTAATCAGAGGGGGGACTCCTAGAGGAATGTTATGAGAAAAATTTTCCGGCTATTCCGGAAGAGAGGCAATTTCCTTATTATCCCTCCTGAAATTCCCGAGAGACCCACCTTTGTGGTTAACGTTATCTCCCGTGGCTCTGCCTGCCGGGTTGCTCCAACTCCATTTGCCGGAGGTCGGCGTCGGGGAAGCGACTTCACTCACTGCGTGCACAACACACTCGCCTGAACGGGGCCTCGACAAGTACAGGTAGAGTCATTGGTAGAAAACCATTCTTTTAATACAAAAACAGTGTATTTATTAATATGGATCAGTTATGTGTACTTGAAATAACCAAAAACTGCAATAATATTGACGTTTTGTAAATATGTACATCTGAAAGACGTTCTTAAAGTGAAAAATTTAGGCAGAAATACAACTTGCCAACTACAAGTACAAACTCAGAATTGCTTGTAATAAAACGAACAGTAAATAGTTTTTTTTTAAATTATGTAGCCACGCACTGTCTCCTCGAAATTGGCCACCGTTATAGACTATAGCTTATTATACGAAGTAGAAAAATTGTATTGATTTTATTGAACATTATTTACAAATTATTTAAAAGCGTTTAAAAAACTGAATTTAATTGAAACTTCATTGCTTCACGAAGTATTCTGTAGTAAATTTCTACGCCAAAATTTAAAAAAACAAACAAAAATACTCAAAAACAAACGGCGTTGCATGAATCGTTTGCAGGCCCTTTTTAGAGCACTGGGCGGCACCAAGGAGGTGCCTCGGGCTCGGGCAGTGGGGCCGGGGTGGACATGAGGTCTGCGGCGACCCTGAGGCTCAGAGCCCCGGGCTCCAACGCCCCCGCACGAGCTCCAGGCCTTGCCGGCGGCGGCCGGCGGCGGCGTGTTGCGACGGGGGACGGCGGGGGCGGGGACGGCGTGCGCCGGCAGATAAGGGCGGCGCAGACAATAACTTGGTGTTTTATGTCCTGCCCCAATAAACCCTGCGGCGAGCGCTATCTCGCGGCCGCGGGTTCGGTCCCCTGCGCGCCGCCGCCGCCGCCGTGCTGCTGCCGTCTTGCGGACACAACCACCGCCCACCCCCCGCCTCCTCTGTTCTGCCGCCCCACGCGGGCAACTGCAGCGTTCCACAAGGCTCCGATCCCGGCAACTCAGCAATTAGATGACTTGGCCACGATTTCTTCTCCAAGTGTCTTACTCTTCTCTTAAACAACGCAATCTCGACTGGTTCCTTTCAACTCATTTTCCGTTTTGTCGACTCAGACACCTGTTCTATATTTTGTTGTCATAGATACATACGTCATATATAATGTCCTCTGGAGTAGTGTCTTTGCTTTCGTTTCTTTCTAAAGTGTGTTATTTTAATGTAAGTATCCACATATCTCTACCGATTTCTTCTCCCGAGTTATCAATTCCCGTTGATGCTGACATCAATTCTTCTGCGGAATATCCTACATCATCCCAACAGCTTGATTTATACTGTGGGGCGGAAAAGTTATTACCAAGGCAGTGCCTCAATCTTTTCAATAGTACTGTCGGAAGTGGTTAACCGCTGTAACAACACTTAGTGACTTATTGTTACTTTCTTTTAGTTTTTAACGATTATTTATCACCACTTATATTCTTGTAATTATTATTTGCGTTATTCGAGTAATTATTATTTGTCGTAATTTCTTTTGCTCTTTACTCGTCATGTTCAGTTATTCAAGCATTGCATAGCCCGTCTTCAAAAAATTCGGGGTACTTGCAGGTTATTAAAGTCATAATTTCGTATACATTAGTTGAACAAGAAACAAAAGAAGTCAGTCCATTCTTATTTAACACTTTTACCTCATGAACTCTTGCCCACCATTTACAGAAAAGAAAATAAGAACTTGAAAAGATAATACCAATCACTGACATTTACATATTACATCCTTTATCCCTACTACTGGCTTAATTTCAACGAAGTTTTACTATTATTTAAAATAGAAATGAAGCAACATTTCGCAAATGTTGCTCTTTATTTCAGATATCAGTTTAGTCTTTAAAACTATGGGAGTGGACAGTACTATTTAAAGTCTTAAATAGCAATAACCAAGGACGACGAACTTTCACGGCGAATTGTTCGTACTGCTGTATCTATAAAGAATACAATTCGCCCAGATTCGCCTTCCTTTTGTAGCGGACGCTCAGAGGAGATAGATCTAAACCAAAGAGTTTGGAAGAAAGACTTCCAACTTTTCCGAAAGGAATCGACTTCGCTGTCTGCGTTAAGGGCAAATAAAAACTTCAGTCATGAATCTGTCAAGAACCATTCAATATTTTCTTGAATGGCCTCGGGAGAAAGCATTGTACGACATCCCGTACTTTTCCGAGCGCTCGGTCCATTGTCTTCTGCGGCCGAAACTTATAAACTCCCACGAGCGGCAGCGGCGCCAATCGCCGCCACTGCAGCGAAGCAAAACACTGGAGACGAGCAAGAGATAGTGGCGCTCGACGAAGCTCTTGCAAGACGGCGTGGAGCTTTCCCGGAGACGCTGAATCAACGAGTGGTTCCAAAAACATTAAAAAATGGCCAGCAATGGGTTTCATTCGTATTATTATATATTTTAGTAAAAAATTAGTAAATATTAGTATTATATATATATATATATATATATATATATATATATATATATATATATATTTAACAGTCACTTCCTTTACTTGTTATTAAATAAATATAAAATGCGCATGCTATGAGCAATTCACAACTGAAACGTACCCCATTGTTTAATTCACTGTTTAATACTAGAGCTATGTTTTTGATTTGATACATATCGGTATTTCTTTACTCATACTGAACTCCATATGTTTTGAATGAAAAGCCGTGGTTAGTAAATTGAACGATAAACAATTGAATAAAGGAAAATAAATATTTTCATTATTATATCATGTTGGCGGCTGACAATATCTCATATTAGGCTGTAGTTAGTTGAATATAGGTTACAGAAATAAGCCAAGTGTGACTTCAACAAAACACAATTCATTGCATTGCAATCGTGTAATTGCGTAAGCAATGGAATGATGGCGAAACTCTTCAGATGCCAATCGAATACCCACACTGACGACGCGGGGCCAACGCGATGACCGTTGGCACAGACGCGCTTCGACACCGTCAGAGTGGGGCAGCGCGCCGTTCCTGCGCGGAGACGCGCGCAGGGCTGCGCGGGGCGCTGCGCCGGGCCGCGCGCTGGGGGAGACAGCCGCGTCCGGGTGAGGCTGGCCGAACTTCAGGCCACGGGCGCGCACGCCCGCTCGAGACCTGTAGTTTAATCAACAGCCGAGAGACGACGCCGCTCCATCTATCGGCAATCAATCCATCCACACGGCGGGGATGACGAGCGGGGCGGAGACGGCGGAAGCGGGGAGGGGGGAGAGAGAGATGGAGTGAAGGGGACGGCGCTGCACTACGAAGGGGAAGGGGGAGGGCACAGGCCGGTCGGAAAAGTACACGTGACAACGTCAGCTCTCGAAGAGACATTCCAATGCAATACCTGACATATTGAAATCAATAAAGGAATAAATTAGAAGGGATCAATTGTTGATCAAACTGACAACTTGATTGTGAGTGAAGCGAATATCGAAGAAGTATGACAAATTATGTCATGTGATGGAATAGAATGTTCCAGATTAACAGAAAACTAATTATATTCTAATAGAAAAATCATATGAAAAGTGCACAGATAAAACAACCTAAAGAATGGATAAAACCAGCCAATTTCTATAAATTCCCTCTTCTATCTGAAACGATGTTAATAGTTTCTACAAAAGGACGTACATTTGGCTAGTTTTCAACCAATATAAAATGAATTTTAATTCGATACTGGTCCATAAATGTTTCTCGATTTAGTGAAGAAACTAAGAAAACTATGATAATCTCATGTTGAAGAAAACACCTTCGAAACCCACATAAGATGAACATTCTTCAACTCGAGAACGAGTTGTTTCCTGAAGGAGACGTCCGGGGGGTGGCGGAGGTTGTGGCGGGCGCGGAGAGAAGGGGGCGTGGCCGAGAGCGCGGGCAAGCTCCATCTGCGGCGCGCGTGGGCGGCCGTTCCCGAGCGGTCGCCCGTTCGCAGCCCATCGTTCACGCGCCGCCGACGGCCGCCTTCCTCAATCACGTCCTCACCCGGGCCCGCGCCCCGCCCCCTCGCCCCGCGTCCTCACGAGCCACCGTCTCACGCGGCGGCCCACTGGTAGACGAAGAGCGCCAACTGCTCACCCGAACGACGACGGCGCTTGCAATCAACACGGTGCTTTCACATATGTCTACATGAACGCCGCATTTATACACTCACATCTCTCATAAATTACTTGCGAGAAAAAAACTTAAAAAAACAACGAAAGCTGGAAATGGAAAACAATGGGGAAAGGACGACGAAAATTGGTAATTTATTATGAGGATAAATATATACTTGCTATACAAAAAAAGGGAATTAGCTCTCGCCGCTATCGTCTTTTTGAGGTATCTTCTCAAATCGATAAAACATCTTTGTCGTTGTGTATAATATTTGTTTTCAATATTTATTGCAATGTTTAGCTAAAATAAAAAATAAAAAGTATATGGAAGTCAAGACAAATCAGCCACGGTTTAACGTCAAGACAAGTTTGTCGAGTCACCCCAGTAGTGCGTTACTGCCTGCCTGTAGCACCCAGGTAGAACAGATAAAAATATGTTACCCCCCGTACGTGCTAAAGAGGTTTGTAGCAACATATTATTGGACATTGAGATGCGTACTTAATCTAATGAATAATAATTCACCGATAAGAAAGTACTAAATATTTAATTGTTCTTGAAACTATATCTCAAGAGCCTATCAATAATACTTATAAATCTGTAAATATGTTGCCAAAGTTAGCTATGCAGTGTAACCCCTTAACTTACGTCTACATAATCTCGCATAAACTCAATAAGTGGAAGTAAGAAAATGAACACGCGATTAAAACAACGCATAATCCGGGGAGGTTCCACTTAGTGCACTACGTCACCTGACTCACTTCGTGATCCGAGATAATCTCAAAGGCGCGTTAACTGCGTAAACAACCAGGGATATGACCGAGGACACCTAGCATTAGAGAAGGTTAACAGAGAAAATGATGGAGGTATGGAAAGAACAATGCAAGGAGGTAGGATGAAAAAAAGAGAGAGAGAGAGAAAGAAAAAAGAGAGAAAATAAAACGAAAGAAATATTAAGAAATATTGAAGGAATGGAAAAAGAAGTAGATAATAATGACGGATAAAAGAGCGGACTGAATTCTTGACTTCAGGTGCCGTTGCTCAATAGTGGAACAGAAAAAAAATTTACACAGTTGAAATATAAAATTCCATTAACAAAATAAGTTCTAAACGAAATTAAAATGTATATTTTCTATTTTAATGATAAAGATTAGATATATGATAAAATGTAGTCTCGTTGCGTAGGTGGCTGCAAACGTAATTTATTTGTGCTGAGCGAAAGATTGCGCCGATAACATTTATTAAAAATAAAAGTTTTCACATAATGATTGTGGTGTGGATGCAATGGCAAACCAGCCAGAAAACTAATTTAAACGATTTAATAACTTATAAACTAGTAAATGAAGGTGTATAGAGTTTCCAGGCATTTCTGCTTAATTTTGATCGGCTGAAAGACTCGGTCCATTCAGCCCGCCCTTCCGTCTGACCACGCAAAATTCGCTGACGATCCTTTCACTAACTAGCGAGGAAAGGGAGGTATTCCTTGGGCGACGAAGCAGGCGATTGAATTTAGCTCAGAGCGTTTCATTAGGATTGAGGATCTTTTACATGAAGTAAACTACTAACATTGGGACAGCCGGCTTTACTTCCCCTCCCAAAGGAAGGCTACGAAGGATTGTTTCGTCCTTAAAAATCCACGGGTTCGATCGGGTTTAAACCCGCCAACTTGGGTACAACAGCCCGATTGCGCTAACCGTTCCAACTATCCGCCACCGAATTCGTCGCGCGCGGGAGCGGTGGCGTGCGACTGAGGTACGCGAGCGTGGCGTGTGTGGCGTGCGTGTCGGCCGCGAGGCCTCGGGTGGGCGCGGCAGCTGTGCAGCCGCCTCACGCTCTCTCTGCTCTCCGCAACACTCGCCCGCGATCGATGCTCTCCCGCACAGCCGCCGCCACACGCGTGGCGGAGGGAGGAGGAGGGAGGGCGGGAAGGTCGGAGGGGCTCCAGCGCCTGAGATAGCAACGCGGGCGGCGCGGCGCGCGATCGCCTCGACCGAGTCACCCACGCGACGGCTTCCATCTGCCAGCGCCCCCATTTCCATATCACACAATACGTCGTCACTCGCAAACTCGCGCGACAACTCCGGCATGTGGGAACATGACTCCCCTTTCACAGAGCATTTGACATTCTGCACGTTTCTGGACACCCTTACTGAGGAGCGTGGGAGGAGGGGTGTTACCCAAAAGAGCGGAACACCTCAAAATGAAACAGGGCATAAAATATATAGTTTTGTAGATTGCGACGCGACAAACTAACTTATGGCTTTTATTAGAAAAACAGATTCTAAATTGCACCGTCGATGTGTCAGGGAACATTTAACCGGGTCTTATTTTGTTTCTGCCTAAAATGCTGCATGGAGGATACATTCCGATTTGGATTTTTTTGTGTTTCACTCGACTAATTTTACAGATGGGAACTTCTAGATGAGAGAGGTCCTCTCGAAGCTCTATGACCAAAGTACCTCGAAATCGAGGTGTACACGCATATCAAGTTGGTTGTCCACTCTGTTCACCAATATTACTGCATGGGATGCAAATATAAAGTTTGACTATTGACAGTAGATAGTAAGTACGTGAGCTCTTTAAGGATCGAGCGGGAAATTATAAACACATAGACTACACTTCATGACGAGCCTATTTTAAGAAAAGTATTATAGAAAATACGACGACAGAAAATTCACAAAGATATACGGAATAAGAACAACAAACAAACAAACAAAAAAGGTTCAAAATATCAGAACAATCAAAACTATACGCCTTCTCTACATGCATGGAAAATGCATCGTGAGTAATACTCCAAAAGGCGAACGTATGGGACAGCGGTCAAACGAAAAGAGCTGCATAATGCACGACTATGTTAATATATATTATATCGGTGATTTATACATTAGCGCGGGGGCTCGCGCCGTAGCGTTCGACGGATTAATTCGATTGCGCTCCGCCTGAGCGCGCTTATTACGCGCCCGGTCGCCACCCAGCCCCCCCCCCCCCACCTGCTTCGACACGCATCGCAATACACGGGATTTGGAAAAATCTAGATATTAAAAACCCAGATGGTACACCTACATAAAAAGTAAACAAAGAAGAAAATTAAACATCTATATCTCGAATAACTAACAATTTTAGATTAATATTTGTAAAACATGCCTTTCCGAATATACTTCAATTAAGAGAGGGGAAAAATACCTGACGTGTCATTTGTTCATATTAACTTCAACGAATCAAATTGAATTCTTGAACAAACGAGCTTCAGGGGATAGGTATGCTGGTCAAATTAAACTTTCATTTGTGCATTAATACGTAATTACTGGATTTGATGGATGGGAGATAGCTAATTCACTCTTAATATGCAATGAGACTTTATTTACAAAAAAATGATATGTTTCATTTGAAAATGAGTCACGGAAGTCAAGCTCATTGGCAATGGAGTTTATTAACAGAGAAATTGCGAGAAATATTCGAGAGGAGACGGATATTGAGCAAAAACAGAAGAGGGAGGGAGTGGGCAAAGAGCAATGATGGAAGAGAGAGAGAGAGAGAGAGAGAGAGAGAGAGAGAGAGAGAGAGAGAGAGAGAGGGTACAGAGCAAAGATGACAGAGGGACAGAGTGGACCTAGAGCAAAGATGGAAAGAAGAGGGAGAGAGTGAACAGAGAGCAAAGATGGGAGAAGGAGAGAAAGTGGCGAGAAAGCGTGCGAGGAGCCCGGAGGCGAGGGACGCGAGGGTGTGAGAGGAGTGGAGAGGAGATAATAAGGCGAAGGATTCGAGAGGAGAAAGACGAACCGCGAGCAGCGAAGGGGGCGAGAGGCACTGTCCTCTTGCGTTGCTGTCGCACTACTGTCGCCGCCAGGGGAATTCGCGTAGGCGCGGTCGCCGCGCAGGGCTCAAACACGCCGCGCGGGGCCCTGACATCGCGCCACCGCCATCGCCACCGCCGCCACCGCCGCCACCGCCGCCACCGCCGCCACCGCCGCTGCCGCGCGGAAGAAAAGGAAACAGTGTTGGACCGCCGCGTATGAAGGGCGGTACCGATTTCTTCGCCATTTCAAAAGGATATGCACAGTCGAGACACTATTGCTGATTCTGAAGTTTAATATTTCTAACGCTCATTTCAAATGAATATACATTAATAAACAAGCGATGGACTACGTGGGTATCAATGCTTGAAACGTATTAAATTACTGGTAAACGTTGCAAAATCAAAAGAGGATTACGTGATTTCCAATAAAAGCATTTCGTCATAATGAAACTTTACTTTTAATGTTGTTAATGCGGCAACGGGTAAATGTGATGAGAGGCAAGACAGAAAGCAATGTAGTGCTTCATAAATCAGTACTATATATGCTACAAAGTTCGAAATCAAGTGATAAGAATAAATATTGTTGCATGTAAAACATTCATTGTATCCTAATTGTGAACAAAATCTCCAGATGAAATATTGTCAAACCATCTCTTTAATTGTCTACATGATAATTTACAGTAATGTATTGCTAAAATAACATGGGGTACAGTGGTTAAAAAATAATAAAATATTTCTAAACGTGAAACAGAATTGCACAATATGTGCTGAAATGAATCATCAATGATAAGAAATAAAGAAAAAAATAAAAGAAAAAGAATAGTAGGAAATGCCTAAATTCGAAACCCAAACGCTTCCAAACGGGAGAAGATCCCTCCTCACACTAATATACGATTAGTTACGTTAGCAATCGGGGGCTCAAAGTCTGGAGTAACTTCGTCATGTGAAATATGTCGTCAAATTACATTGGCAAGAGTGACTAATATGCATCGACCGCCCAATATGTCCCCCGTAGGCGATGTAACATTTATTCCCTTTGAAAAACTAATTTAAAAAATTTTTGGTAAAAGTTTAACTCTAAAGAAATTTCTGTATTATAAAATCAGTTTAGTTAACATTTGATATTTTCACAAATTATATACACATTAAAAACATACGAATACGTTAATATTCTAAATTATTTCAAGTAAATTTAGGTTTTTTAAACCCTGTTTAATATCATTTCCACAGCGTATTCAAGAGAGTTCCCAGAAATTTGTGCTAGATTTTTTACGAAAACATGCTGGCTTGAAAGAGGAGATTAACAATGGTTTCAGGTATCCGCCACGAGAACACTTAAACCTGGCCTACGGAGGCCAAGCTCTCGCCCAGCAAACCTCACCGCTGGAAGCCGACTCGGCGCCTCCCGCAGTCAGGGCGTATATTAAATTACCTTAAGGCAAACAGATAACGCAGTTGAATCGGGGCCTTGAAAATCCGCTGGATCTGTGCCGCCCCGCCCCCATCACCGATCCGCGCCACCGCTACCACCTCCCTCCCCGCCACAGCTAATCGCCACTGCCGCCTCCCGTCCCCGTCCCTGCGACCCCGCCATGGGCGCCGCTTCCCACCTCCGCCCAGGGCCGATGCGGTCCACAATGTGCCCTCGTCCGCTGTGTGGCCCATTATTGGTCAAGAACGTTCAAGCGCGCGCTCTTCTGGCTGCGACCTTACGCCGCCGGGAGGGGCTGTCAATGCGATAACTGGCAGGGCGGGGGGAGGAAGCGGCGCGTAATGCGTCCGCAGCAGCCGGTCGCGTCTCCACTGATTACAAGCGGACGTCCCGATTCGTGAAACATATCCCGCAACGAAATCGGGTTTACGAATCCGACTTATCTCGCCAAGCAGTTCCAATTGAATTGCGATACTGAAAGGTGTTTTATTAGGTGTCCTAGTCGGCGTTGGTTTATTGCATTGAGCTTCCTGTTAAAATAAGATGCTTTGTCCTTTTTGTCTCGTGTAAGTAATACTGAGTAATAGTTTTACCGCGAGGCCTGCAGCAGCAAAATGGTCACCGAGCAAAGCTACAAAAAAAGTGTTTTTCAAGAAATATAATGCCCACTGGCTAAAAGAAAAACGGATAACTCTCAATATACTACTGAAACATATACATTTTTAACGCAAACAATTTTTCACCAATTACTGGCAAGAAACATAGAGGTATAATATATACAGTAAAAATAGTTCTTTACACAATCAAGAACATAAAAAAGGTTATTATTTCATACGGCAACACATGAATAGCCAATATTTTACTGCGGGCGTCCTCTTCCTGGCGCATTTCTGTCGCATGATGTAGCTGTCCTCGTAGCATGACGCACTCTAACATGATATTCCAGTCGATGAGTACAGTAAACGAAAAATAAGAAAAACATAATCAAATTAATTTATTTTCCGCAACATCGTTCAGTTGATCTTTTCCACTGATATCGTTAGATAATTATTTTATGAGGAATTTTGGAGAACCGTGCTTTCTAATTTATTTTACTTCAGTTCCTGATTGTTGTACAACCCGGTCTTCGCTTCCTCGGTCGTTCGCAAATCTCGGAATCATCGCTGGGACAAAGGGCGCTTATTCGCTGAGGCGTTCCTTCGCCGCAGTTTTTCTTGCTCGCTGCTCCGCCCGCTGCTTCCTGCGGCGCAGGCGCCTAGCTGCGCCTTGATTCAGCTTCGGATCAGAGGGCTCTACCCGCGGGACGGACCACAACCGCCCGCCCCGCCCCGCCCCTCCGACCGTCCCAGCCCCGCCCGCCCCGCTACCGCTCCGGCCCCGGCCCGCCCCGCTACGCCCCCGCCCCTCCCCGTTCAGCCCCGTCCCGCCCCGCTCCGGCTCCACCCCGCTCCGCTCCAACCCCGTCCGCCCCGCTCCGCCCCGCTCCGCCCCGCTTCCGCACCGCTTCCGCCCCGGCTTGCCCGCCCCACTCCGCGCCGCTCCGCCCGGCCCGCTCCGCCACGCCCCCTTCCAACGTCCCCACCACGTCCCGCAAACGCTCCGCCCCGCCCCGCCCCGCCCCCGCTACCGGCCCCGCCTTGCTCCGCCCCCCTGCTCCTTCGCCCGTCCCCGTTTCCACGCTCTGGCGGTGAATGCGGAGGAGGCCAGGTTCGCCTTGCGAAGGGCGCTCCGGCCGTTTCAGAAGGACAGGACGCTGGCGCTCCCTCAGCCACCATTGCCACTGCGCTTTGCCTGTCTCCGACCCTTCCTCGCACTGCGCGCTCGGCGCTCGCACTCCGCACTCGCGCTCGCGGCTCGCCTTTGCCTGCCCGAGCTGGCTTTTCTTAGGCGCCGTGATTCATCTCTGCTCTCTTTCATGCGCCTCTAGCGCTGCTCTTTCCTCACCATCATCCTTCAATCTCCAATCGTCTCACACTCTGACGTCTGGTCTTCCTCCCGATCCTGACCCTGACAACGATCCAACAAATTACCGCCACGACGTAAAGCGAAACCCGACACCAACCTCCCACCTAAACCCGAATCCCGCTCCAAACTCCGACCCCACCCCTACCAAAAAATCCCAACCCTCTACCAAAACCTCTACCCCAACCTCTACCCCAACCTCTACCCCAACGCTTCTGCCCCCAAACTCTATCCAAACTTCGGTCCTCATCTTCACTTCCACCATCGCACGCCCGACTCCACACCAATCCGCAAATTGCATCCGCATCCCCATCCCCGTCCTCATCCCTATCTCTGTTGCGCCTTGCCCGCCTCAACTCCACGCTCAACCAAAACCACTCGCACTAACATCGGTGCTTCGGTTCGGGGCCTCAAAATAGCTTGAATATTATCAGACGTCCGATCATTGTGGCTCGTTTCCTTTATGGAAATATAAAGGCTTTTCTGCTGTTTTTTTTTTTCTCGAATTGAATGTGCGTTTTTCTTTTCCTGCTTTCGGCCCATAACTTACCCAACACACCCAACTTCAATATTTCCAATTCTTCTTGCTTTCTTTCACTATCGCTCTTAAAAAAGTCGCCTCTTCGGACGGCTTGAACGAGAACGACTTCAAAGAGCAACCAGGCCAAAAAGAAAAAGTTTTCGTGAACGAACACCAGAATTAGAGATTTTGAGAAAATGTTTCCCGTGTGATAAGCTCAGAAATATGTTTGCATTCATCCCGCTCCCACATTAAATTCCGTTATAGCGCTTGGGCATTATACAGTACATCAAGAGTCAGAAATTAATACATGTGCGGGTTTTTAATAAAACACTGGGGCCATTTTGTTTTCTTTGTTTTCAAGGTTTAACACATTTGAACGGGATTTTAATCTAATTTTTCAAAAAACAAATACTATTGGAAATAATTTTCATATGCTACACAAAATATGTGTGATGCACTTTTTCTATTAATGCGACCTTGCATATTAATGTGATTTATTTTTGTTTCAGGTGAGTCCCAATCGGAATTCCGGTTTGAATAATTCTATAGCATTGTGCTTAATTTTATTACGTAAGTATAACTCACATCAATTTACTTCTAAAATAGTTTTATTACTACAGTGCACGATTTGGCATAACAAAGTAATGAATTTATTGATGAAAGGGAAAAAATGGGTTTGGATGAATTCGATTATAATTCTACATGCCATTTGTTTCTATTTTTTTCTATTGTCTGCCGGGATTTTTGTTTTCTTCATTTTATTTTATTTTCAATATTTACCTCTTCCCTTTTCCCAAAACAGTTCATTCTCGCCATACATCACTTAACCGGCCATTATATAAGTTTGGCCATTTATTGGCAATTTTCTTTTTGCCATTTCTAAGTCTTTAACATCAACATGTTTCTTCGTAAACAAATTTGTTTCCTTTTTCGCGTGTCACCGACACAGTTTCTCCTGAAAATCTCTTTCTCCCCTCCTCGACGTTTGCCGCTCTCTGGTCTTGCTGTCTCAGTGCGATTTGCTCTTAAATGAACCTTGCCCTTCCAGTGAACCTTTGGCCGCGCCGGCTCCCCCCTTCGGTCAACATTTGCCCGGCGCGCCGCTGCCTTCCCCCTTCCGCCGCCCCCGCTTCGCCCTCGCCCCTTGTCGACTCCATGACCTGCCGCCTTCTCGCCGGGATGGCTTCAGCTGCTCCCTTCGCCAACTTGCACTCACTGTCTCCATCGAGACCTCATCTGTGCAGTCGCGACCTTCGCGCCGCCGCCCGGCCGCCGTGCATATTACGGCTCTCCCCTGTTTCTCGTCTGCCCTCTGCTTCCCTCTTCTTGCGCTGCCGCCTGCGTCGGGAAAAGAGCTGGCTTGTCACTGAGATTCGCTGCTGGCTACAAACAACTCTCTGCGAATGCCTGCTGCCCGCCTCTGAAAACTGGAGAATATACGAGCATAAAAAGGCGGAACAATAGCCAGAAGTTATATCTATGGGTTTCATTGTGAATGGTCTGGGAAAGGCAGGTGCGGGACGTGAAAGTTTAATCTGTGGCTGTAAATCAATGTGGCATTGAGAGACAAAGATCCGTAATCTAGGTGTCAAAATATGGAAGATGAAAGTCCCAAACGAAAAACAGTTGAACAATCAGCGGATAACAAATCTGGCTGAGACACATGAACAAAATTGAGGATTTGCAACAATATGGAAGTGGAGTTGTCATGAGCGGAGGAGAAACGCGAGGGTCAAATAAGGGAGAAGGGAGAGAGAAGACGTCTTTAACTCTGCAGGGGAGGTGGGGTGGGGTGGGCGGGAACGCGCAGGAGGTGCCGCGAGAAGTCACGCTGCGCGCGCAAGGTGGGCGGGACAGGAGAGCGCTGTGGGGACCGGTTTGCATCTGCGTGCGTGCGGTGCGTCGTCGCTCGCAGTCGGATGAGTTTCCCAAGTTGCGTTACGCGTCTGCGTCTCTTTCAGCCCCCACCCACGCCCCCGCCGCCACCACCGCGCCGCTTTCTGCGGCTAACTTTTCTTATACATTCCCACCGCCCCGCAGCGCGCAACAGATCCACCACAGCGCGGCAACGAAACACGTCCCCTCCCCTTCCCGCTTCTGTCCCCCTGTCACTCGCCCGTCGTTCGGTCGCGCCGGGGCGGCGCCACCTTCGCTTCCGCGTGACTTTTCTCTTTCTTCCTCGCTTCGCTCCCGCCCCTCCCTCGAGGGCGGTCACGCCGCCTCCACCAGTCACTCTTTCACTTCAATCCCACACTGTCTCCCGTCCGCCCCACCACAAGGTAGATATCAAGGCTCACCGCTCTCGCACACAATGCACCGCGTGTCGTTCGCCCAAAGCTCGACCGCCTTCGCGAGTCCTCCTGTCACATCTGTCCGCACATCCGCCCAATCGCGGGCGATGGCTGCCTGAGCTGCGCACGGCCCACGCGACTGTCGGTCGCGGTTTCCCCTACCCGTTGGCGCTCGCGGCGCCTCAGCTCTCCTCAAAAAGCAAGAGCGCGCTGCGCGCCGCCGCCACACGCTGGCCTACCGGCTAGCCTGGCGAGCGATACGCTCTCTCAGGGGCGGCCTCGCCCTGCGCGAGCGACACGTCCGCCCGTTGAGACTGCGGAGCAGCGGCAGTCGCTTTGCGCCTGAAAGTATTCTCTGCGCCAGCGGTTAAAAAAAACTCGCTTTCGGCTGTTGTTGTGAACACACAGAATAAATCTTTTTTGAACAAACATTAAAAATATTCTTGTTCAGTGAAAAATAACTAAAAAAACTAATGGCGAGAACTTTCATTTTATGAATCGTTTTTCGTCCACTTGTATTTTGTTTTTGTGTGTATTTTGTCTGTAGCCATATTTGCGCCTGGTGCATATCTGAGGCCATATTTGGGATGGTGAAAACTCAAAATTTCTCTGCTTAATTTCCTCTCCCTTATTAAACTATTTAGTTTTTCAACTACTCTTAATTCCTTTAAAATTATCAAATTTTTGTTACGTGTTGTGCAAGACAACATTATATTTTTGCACTTGCTACAATATCGCCATCTTTTAAATCTTTTGGAATGATCAGTATTTCTGCTGTCCGTTTGGCTATTTGTTGGTTACCCGCAGGTTGAGAATTGGAAAGTGCTTTGCATGTGAAGCCTCTCGAATTTCTTGGGAGTGGAATGGTCTTTCAGCAGAAGCAGAAGCTCCGTCGTCCGCAGACCCAGCGCTCGAAGGACGATCTCTCGCCACGAAGCGCTGTAATCGCGCCAACACCTCTCGCCGTCCCTTCACATCCCTTGCTGAGTCTCACTCTTTCCTTGCCGCCTCCGGCTGCTTCTCTGCAACTCTCCCTTCTCGACTCCCTTCTGACTCTGTGCCACGATCTGCCCCGCTTTAGGCCACGCTTAAACCGGCTCAGCTACTCGCCTCGCGAC
Source organism: Gryllus bimaculatus (assembly GCA_017312745.1). Taxonomy (NCBI): domain Eukaryota; kingdom Metazoa; phylum Arthropoda; class Insecta; order Orthoptera; family Gryllidae; genus Gryllus; species Gryllus bimaculatus. Next base: position 14,600,048 of record BOPP01000012.1, read on the forward strand.
CTCGCTTCCGGGATTCCGGCTCGCTTCGATTCCGCTCGCTTCCGATGTCCGGCTCGCTCCGACTTCCGGTCGCTCGCGATTCACGGTCCGCTCCATTCCGACTCGCCCGATCCCGACTCGCTCCGTATTCCGAACTCGCTTCCGATTCCGAGCTCGCTCCCGATTCCCGACTCGCTCCGATTCCGACTCGGCCTCCGAATCCCGCCGACATCCGTTCCCATCCCATTCCCACTCGCTGATCGTGCGTCCGATTCACCGCCGATCCATCCTGCCGATCGTCGTCCGATCCAACTCGCTCATTCCTCCCGATCCATCGCTCCGTCCCACTCCCCGTTCCCCGTCATTCCTGCTCCGTCCCTTCGTCGTCGCCATTCGTCGCTCCGACGTCTCACGCCGATACTTCCCAAGTTTCCTTTGAACACGCGTAATGTTGGCGGAGATCGCGGAATTCTGCTGGGAGCGGTCGGGGGAGCGGCTGGCTGCTTCTCGTCTGTCGCGCGGTCCGCGGCCCGCGGCACGTTCGCCCTCTCGCCCTCTCTTTGCCCCCACCCGCTCGCTCCGCTTCCGGGTAGCCGAATTCTCCGCCGTAATTAAGCCCCAGGCGGCGGTTTCGGCATCGCCGGCCACTCCCCGCCCCTTCTACCCAACTCCTCCCCTTACACTCCCGGTGCACGATGTGGATGGGCGTGCGATAGAGAACTTGCAGAATAGCTTCCATGAAACGGAACTGGAAGCAAGACGTGCTTGGGGAGAAAACGTAGCAAACGCTCAGAAACCTGCGACTGAAAATAGCAGAGAATGAAACTGCTCTCGCTGCTAATGAGGCCGCCTAGACAGATACGATAGCCAGCAATCCCAGTTTTGTTGGATGCCTACAAGCCGGAGAGGCTGGTTCGGGTTTATCAGGATGCGGGACAGGCATGTGTAGTGGTCCGGTGAGTGTTCTTTGTGGGAGCGAAAAGCGGGAGCGCTGATTTGAGCGGGTAGGAAGAGCGATCCCAATGGTGAGCGGAAGTGGATAAAGGGATGTCTACGTCTCAACATCCAGAGGAGAAGTCTGTGATTGTGATTCCGGAACTGCCGGGGCAAGCGTGGGTAGCTTCGTACGTAACGTAAGTCTTTTAAGCACTTAAACTTGAACTCCACAATTTATCTCAGCCTAGTATAGTTGATAAATTCATGAAAGGCATATCGAGAGTGAATCATCGCCAGTTTATCTATTTAGCTCACTCGAAACAATAAGCTGTAATAATAAATAATTTTTGTCACTTATTTTTTTAAACCCTTTGATCAGAATTGATTCCTCCCCTTTTCTGTTAATTATAATTACACCGTCACATGATAGTTTACTCAATGCAAATTTTAGACATGTATAATGGTAGTATTTCACTCGTGAAATAATATTTTAATCCATTTGATCTTCTACAGGTTTTATTCTTAAACGATGGTCACTTGTTAACATTTAAGAAAATAAGATGATCTCGTCTGTTACATCAGAACCTTGTTATCCGCAACTTTCGCAATAAAAAAAAAATCTACTCGGCAAAAATTCCATTTACTTTCGGCGCGCCGTCATAATGGAAACCTAGCGATAACTTGATCGCTATTAATTTCGCAGGCGCCTCCCAGCGCTGCGCAGCGTCTACCGCCCATCTTCAGGTCTACGTAGGACAGACTATTTGCACGACGGAGCGGCGCGAACGAGATTGCGTAGCAGCGGCTTAAGGGCGCCTTCGCCGCAGTCCCTGCATTGCAACGTGCAGCCTGTGGGGGGCGGGGCGAAGGGGGCGCCTGGCGGGGCGCCCGATTCCACGCCCCGCCTCCTTCCTTTCGCCCTGCGCACCAACCCGAGTTTAATGAAAGATAACAGCTTGCAACGGCGGAGTAGATTTGAATTGATAGCGCGAGTTACACAGCGCGCTGATTGAAAGAAGAAAGGTAGGCGACGGATGGCAAAGCAGCAGTAATCGGTCTTGGACTCCTTCGGACTCTCCGTCACGCCAGTGCTGGCTCTCCCGACGCGCCTGGACCCCACCAACGGGCATATCAGGCGCCGCCCGACACAACTCCGCACCCGCACGAAGCCATGCGCTGACGCTAATGAAACTCTCGCCTGGCTCTCCGTGACTGTAGCTTTACACCTCCTTCCCTAGCCATGTTCAGGTGATTTTTTGTGGGCTGCCGCCACACGTGGAATCGCTGCTCCCTTTTTTCTTTTTAGCATGAGCGCCCGTAACGCCGCGATCTATTATTACGGCTTACATCTCGGCATGCCCTAGTAGAGCAGGCGTTTTCAGCGACGAGTGGGAAGACGCGTTGTAGTGATCACCACCGCATCAATCCTTATAAATAACTTCTTCGATTTCAAAACTCTGGAATACCAACAGAACCAGATAGGTAGGTTTGGCTAGAATTTCTTAAATAAAATAACTAAGTTCTTAAAGGTACTGCTGTCTAGGGCGGTGCCGACTTTCGCTATTATTTTTTAATTAAAGTGCATATGTATTCGTTTCTTGAAGTTTAACTAGACGTTTTCACGCAAAATATTTGCAAAGATTTTTTTTAAAATTTCGTGTTTCTTTTGGCAGTCTCTACTGTATGTTAATGATACATCAGTACATGCTAAAAAACAGCATTATTTGTACTCATTATTGGAAACCTATAATTGAATTTTCATTCTCGTTACGGCAAACTTGAATATTCACAACGCCATTTTATTTACTTTCTCGAGAAACGCTCTTAATTTGTAGTGCTCGTGCTTCCCCTTTAGGGAGTTATCTCGTACGGGCATCAAAAGTAATGTTAATTATCTTCTCCCTGCTAAACTTACGTTTCTCAATTTTGCAAAATGTCGTTCGCATCACCTCATCCTTTTGTAGACAGATATTTGGGCAAGCGTAATTGGCATGAAACACACTTTGAAAACAACGTGTCTTCGCCGCCGTCATAAAGAGCGCAGAAGAGAAGTGATATCGAAAAGCAGCATCATCTTTTGGTGTTTGCGAGGCAGTGTAACGGCATTCCATTCTACGAAGAACACTCTCTTACAACGTCTAACACTTCATCGCTCTCTACATATTCTTTCCTTAAAAAATGGGAATCAGGGGAAGAAATGTGTGGTCTATTGAACAGTAAAAACCGCGCCGTCTCAAGGAAGAAAAAAAAATCTTGAAGTCTCCCTAAAATAATGGAAAATGCCAGCGCGCTCGAAGCGCAGATCCTTGGTCGAGGGCAGGAATGCTAGCGGAAAAGGCCAGCCGCGACGGGTATCGGCCGGGCGCGTTCGGCCGCGAAACGGAGAAATTAATGCATGCACGTATTGAGACTTCTGCGGCAACCCGGCGCTGGGAGGCCCGTCGGTATGGGGTACGAGGGCTGGGGGTGGGGGGGTGTTCGGTGGTGCAGGGATGGGAGGGCCGGTCTTGCGAGTGCGGGCCTTTAGTTTTCGCGGAATGAACGCGGGCGGGTGACTCGCTTCGCAGCCCCAAGGATCCGGATTCATTTCGTATGCGCTTGTGCGGCTCCGCGGGCGGGCAGGGCTAGGAGCATCTTGCCCCTTTCTCTCCCAACCGCGCGCGACCACTTGGGAACACCCCGCCGGTGCAGGGGTCGCGTGCGCACGCGTTTGCGTGCTTGCGGGCGGCCTAGACGTTTGGAATTACAGAGGCTAATTAGGTGGCAAGGCCATGCTATAGGTTGCATCGCATTGCAGGCACAAGGTGGCTGCTCTGCAAGTCACAAATTCCTGCGTTCTGCAGTAAAAGAAGAAACAGGAAAGGAAAAGTGAACCAGCTAGCATTAAATTGAAATGTGATGCGTCCTTTTCTTAATATTGTGCAGACAATTTCGCGTGCTTTCCACAGATAATTACCTGCTTTGAACTTAATATTGTTATATGTCACGGAAAATATCATTTACTAATATGGAGGCAAAGAATTTGGCATTCACACCGAAAAGATCCTGTATCTAATTTCATCCCAAGGCTTTAAAAACGATTATATCTAGCTCACATAATATGCGCTATATTTTTCTACTGACTGGGCCGCATAAAGTCATCTTCTTAATCTCTAGCTCTTGAAGCGTTCCTGGTGGGAGTCGCACACAACGTACTCTTTTCCATGCCCCCAACCCCATCATTTTTACTTTTTTATGTTTAACTAAAATTAAAATAAAATGATACCCCACGACATCAAGAAATTTTATCTACATACTCAGAAAAATAATCTCATTCTCGTTTTCAATCGTTGGCTGGTGAGGTAAACAACTCTTAGACAAGTTCTCTTTAATCGGTCTAGTTTTAATATACTTACCTTGTTTTAAATATTAAAGAATCGTTAAGTTCTATATCCAATGATTATATACTTATACGAAAGATGGTTCAGTTCTGTACAAACGGAGGATGTGCTGTCGTGTGTGTTGGGTGTGTATGTGCTCGGAGAGCGTTAATCGCACTTGCGAGCTGCGCGAAGTGAAGGCGGCGAGTTTCCTCTCCCGTGAGGTTACACGGACCCGGCAGGGCGCGGCGCCACCGGCGGCGGCGCGCGGCTGCGGCGCCTCTGCTTGCGAGGCAGCGTGCGCCGGCAGCCGCGCGACCTGCTCCACTTTTTAAGGCCGTGCCGATACTTAAGAACGCCTTCGCAACGACGCTCCCGGCCGCCCGCCGCCCGCCGGCCGGCCGTACCAGAACCTTAACGGCCTGCAGATTGACTACATCCAAAGCGCAGATCACAAAGATGGCCACCGCAAAGGCTTCATACCAGGGCATCGCCCCCCCTTACAAAACCCCCACTCGTAATTCTAACCGAGGAAGGAGCGCTCAAAGAACGCAGCCCCGCCTCCGCACATCCGCCCTCCGCCCGCCGAGCTCGGCCCGCCTCGCCGACTTCTACGCCCCGCGCCCACACCTCCAACACACCGCCCATTCCAGCCCGAACCCTACCCCTTACCTCTCCCTTCACTCAGTCTGCCTGACTCCTGGCGTTGCTGTCCCTTCGTGCTTGTATCCCTCCTCCTCCCGAGCTTCTCCCTGTCCTCTTGATTTCCTTGTGACGGTTTCCCATGTTCCACTCTGTTCATCTATTATCTATTTGCGCCAGTCTTTTAGTTCAGTGGATATATCTGAAGCACCTGCTCTCACGTTAAAAATCATGCTTCCAGAGCATTGTTGTTAATTGACAGTCTAACATCTTACTCCCTCTGTGTATATGTAATATGTTTGGCATTGGTTACAGCGAATACTTTTAGTTTCTATCTGCATCACGCTCTCGTCTCTCGTTTCACGGTGCTATTGATCCTATTTTCATTTCAAGTTTTCTGGTAATTATTTTTTCTTTTGAAATTCCTTTTAGAATTTTTTTCTTTCATATTTTGCTGCATCATCTAGCTTTTGTTCAGTGTTGTAGCCCGTCGCCTGTTACTATGCTAATACCTCCCACTTCTTTCCGCCCCAGCCGGGTTCGCGGTCGCTGACCGCCACCAGCCGCCACCGCCGCATCCGCTTGTCTTCTTGGCGCGGGCGGGCGGCGCGCGCTTTTAATTCGCCAGAAATGTTGATGACACGCCGCCCCGACGAGCGCCGAGGGCCTCCCAGGTGGACCGCCGCAGGAGGGCGTGTCGAGGGCTGCCCCCACTCCCACCCTCCTCCTGGTGACACTCGCTCAAACCGAGCTCGCCGGCGAACGGCTACTTCGCACATTTTTTCGCTCTCGTGGCAAGATTGTAGGTTTTGTTATGTGTCGCTATAAAGATGGACGTTATGTGTGTAAATGTTTTTGGAAGAAAAAAGAAACATAGTTTGAACACCCAGATTTTTGGTTCAACAATATTTACGAACTTCGGTGTTTTTTTCAAAAAATGCAGGGTAAATGCGATTAAAAAAGTGGTGCTTGGAACGCCCTATATGTATTTGTTGCTTTTTTTTGTTGCTGAAATTTTGCATTTTTGGTAATCTTCGTATTTGCTGGTATATTGAGCGTTTTCGCATTTGTGGTCCGGTGTAATGGAATGGGGAACTTATAGGGACGATAATGAAGAAAAGTTTCACCATAGATGATGTCCTGTATACATAATAATCTAGATTTAGACAATTACGCCCGTTGTGATTATGCTGGTGGGTACAAGCAATTCTTATAGAGCCGGAAAGTAGCAAGATAAATCGGTAATATGTCCATCATGTATATGCACTTTTGATGTTATACCATCACATTAGGTAATTTCAACATAACACCGCCATTATCTCTTTTAATAAAGTGTGTGGAATATTCTAATTCACTCACACCAAGCGGTAAAAAACTCGACTTCAAACCAGTTTGATCCGCTTATGATCTGCTCGCATCCTCGAATTTGGTTGCGCATTTCTTACAATTTTAATTATCGCACACACATTGCCCGTCATATAAGCAATTAACGAATTACTTCAATAATATGCAATATTTACTGACACAAACGAAAAAAAGAAACTACTACACAGAGGCATTCCAAAAACATATTATGGTGTGACATGTTTTTTAATATTTGGCGACAATTTCGAATGCCCTAGTATCATGTTGCTCTTTTTGTGCTGGCTATTAACTGCATGATAAAATTCAAACACAAATATGAAAACGAAAATGTTGCGTCTCTGCATATATAATGTCTATTCTTATTTACGATGACACCCAATAGAATAGTCTTTTGGTGTATTATGCACCTTCAAAGCTATCTGTTCGTTGACTCATCAAAAGTGAGCCAGTGTATATAAATCACCATTCTATTTGCATTGAGACGAATGAACCATTTTTGATAAGGGAGAATTATTACTATCATACAACCATTATAACCTTAACGTGCTTAGTCTTGCTTATCGCGTAGTAAAGCAGAGCCGAGAATAAAAAAACAATTGACCACTTATGCCGCTTAATCACATATAGACACAATCCTGTATATGACCGTCGGCAGAGCCGATCAGGGTTTTGAAAAATACAAGAAGTGATGCGAAAGTGACCAACTGGATCAAAATATTTATGAAAAATTACATAATTTTTTATTCCTAAGTAATTCTCTAATATTTCGCCCCAAGTTTGCTAAACAATATCTTCTTCATAAATATTAAGAAATTGTTTTTGTTCAGCTTTACTTACCGTGTCATTCGGCTCGTGAAATTACATCTATCCACACGGCCTTCAAACTCGACTTTTGTCAATTTACGATTCCAATCGCCGTACCTTTTTTCTCTCTCTTCTCTTTATCTCTACTGGCAACCTCTCTACGTTCCTCCTCTCCGCAGCTGGCCTTTCGCTTGTTCTCCCGGCGTTTGCTCCCTGCACGCCGCTCAATCTCTTAAACTCGCCGTGTGCCGTTTCGTTGACTTGTGCGTCCGTTCGCTTCGGCTCGCCCTCTAATGCTGCGCTCGCGGCGGCGCCGAGGGAGCCGGCGGGGCGGGAGCGGGGCGGGCCGCGCCCTAATCGCGCTCCGCTGCGTCGCCAAACGAGGCTCGTCGTTCGGGGTGCGCCGTCTCTCCCTTTACCTTGCGTCGCCCCGGCCCACCCCCTCCGCCATACGCAACGCCACGTCCCCCCACCTTAAGCACCTCACCACACTCCCACCCGCCACGCCCTTGCCCACCCCACCATGCACTACATCTCTCTCCCCGTACCCTGCGCCCTCACCACCTCTGTGTGGCCCTTCATCACCACAGCGAGCTGCCCGTCTGCCCTTCCCCGTTCCCGCCCCTCTCCTCCGGCCCCGCCCCACCCTCTGCGGCCCTCCGTCCTCACGGCTCGCCCCATCCTCCCCCGCTGCCAGCCATCTCCCGCCAAGGTCTCCTCTACTCCGTCCCACCCCCGCGCCGTTTGCCTTTCACTACACACCAACTCTACCCCGTCTCGCCTCGTTCCCCTTCCGCCCACGTACGTCCCTGCTCGCGCCGCCGTCGCCGCTTCTTACAAAAATGTGGGCGTGTCCCTCTGCCTCCCTTCGCAGCGCAAAACGCCCGCCGCGCCCCACGCAGCCCTGCACGTGAATCGCGAGACGCGGCCTCCGCTGCCGTCAGCCCACCTGGCAGGCCTGGCCGCTTTGCTGCAGGCCAGCCGCGCCGCCAGGCTGGGCCTCGTCCTCTACGGACATACCTTGCTGCTGTTGCCCATTCGTCTCAAAGCACTAACGGTCTTCTCCACATCTGCGATCATTGAGTTTCTCCTTTCACCAACTCTTTCCCGCTTACCTACGTCGGTCCTTGGATTCGAAATGTTCTTCTTCACTTCTGCTCAAAATAGTTGTATCGGTTTCGATAGCGAGGGTTTAGGCACTGTCTTCGTTCGCAGGACCCGGCTGACGACTGGGCTTTCCGTCTCGTCACTGTTTCATGCTCCGTTTTCCATTTCTACGGTGCGCTTGTATCCCGCCTTCCCGCCAAGCTTCCGCTTGGCCCGCCCTCTGCTCCACCGCAGTCGCTTTTTCTTCCTGCCGAGGAGCGCTCATTGTAGCGGGCCGCGCTGCCTTCTGTTTTTGTGTTCATAGCCGCATTGATAGTTGGTTGGCGTCGGGCAGTGGGCGGCGGCGCGGCGGCGAGTACTGAAGGGCCGGTTGTGCGCCTCAAGTAAGAGAGGACGGCCCGTTCGCCCGCGCTTGCGCCGCCTCCACTTCACCCACGCCCACGCTCCTCCGCGCCAGCCGCCTGCTCCCAGCGTCGCCGCTGCCGTCCACCGCTCGATAAACAGGCCGACGACGTGTAAAATGAATATTCGAGCAGTTTATTTTGTTAATGGAGGAAATCCGGCGCTGCGAGTTTATTAATGAGCGCTCCGGATTCGGATTTAATTCGGGTTTGAGGGGGAAAAGGCGAGGCACAGCGCAGGGAGGAGCGGAGCGCACGAGACGCCGACGGGCGCACGGGGCGCAGACGGGACGGGGCGGCAGACGGACGGGGCGCAGACGGGGCGCAGGACGGGACGAGAGCGCAAGCGGGACAGAGCGGATTTTCTTTTTGTTAATATTATCATTTATATCATTGATACCGCAGTCCTGAAGTTTTTTTCATGAATAATTGGACAGTGGTTTTGTGAAGCAGTGTGCTTTTAATTCGGAACAACCCGTTCAAACTTTGGGTTGATATGTAGTTGTTACGTAGTGAAAATAGCACTAACTTGTTTGTTATAGTTAACATTTTTCATTCGTGCCACTTTCTTTATGTAGGGCACTGGGATCATGCAGATGTGGGTCTCTAAATTATAATGAAATTTTATCAAAAATAAATGAAAGATGCAGACTTAAAATGACAAGAAAAAATTTTGTTTAGTAATAATGATTACTTTAATAAAGTTAACTTGTTTCGGAACGAGACAATTCATGTGGATCAAAAAAGACTAAAAAGGTGCGATCGAAAATAATTAAATTTTGAAATTATTATATAATGAACAGTTGTTTCCATAAAAGGGAGTAGGGAGAATTGCGAAAGAGAATGAAAACAGAATAATTGAGTATTCTGGCAATAATACTTTACCAACGGACCGAGGAGCGTAAACTTGACGTTCATGAAGACGCCTGTACCAAACACTTCGCTGCTCATTGTATTAAATAGCTTCCCTCTCTGAGGGAAATGAGTACCAATTGTGTATATTTACGTTCTCGTAATACAAAATTGATACGGGCTTTGTACTTCGAATGCTCTCGTTGTCGTCTCTCTAATATTTCGATCACCGTCCACCTTCCACATCTTTTTCTCTCCGTTCAGTGCGCAGCCGAGTTGTTAGGAGCGGAATTTTAATTCCATTTACGCCAGTCATCATTATTCTGACATCTTTTTGATCGCAAGAGGGGACAAGGGACGCTTTCCGTTGCCCGTCGGCAAATACGCCCCCCCCCGCCTGCCACGCCACCGCCCGTCAAAGCACTGCCCACGCGCTCTGGCTTAGCGCGCCAGATCCCTCCCGCCCTTGTCGCCGCCGCTCTCGTGCGCATATTGATTCGCCGACGGTGTTTTTCTGCGATTTGTCCTTCGAGGCGTTGTGCTGCCTCTGGGTAAAACGCACGCATATTGGTTATTTTAATGCAGCACATTATGCGCCAAATTTGAAGTTTTTTGAGGGAGATCAGTTTTTTAGACGATGTTTTGAAAATGTTTTTTTCAAGCGTTTGTGAGTTTTTAGTTTTCTTAACTATGCTCAAGTAATCTTATTTCTTCCATTTCATTGAAAATTCAATGAATGATCGTACACATCGGACCCTAATGCATACCTTAACCAAATCTTTATATATATATATATATATATATATATATACTACTCAAGTAAATCCTACTAAAAATTAAAGATTTGCAATCGACATGTATAAAAAACATCATCAGACCATTTGCAAAATGCATGTTTTCTTTCATTTTTTTGTTCAAAGTATGTAGAAATAGGCATTGTTTTGTAAAACTGGAGAGCGATTCCCTCGAAAAGGATTACAATTTGCGATTCCTGAAAATACCCAGAATTCAGTATAGAATATTTTTTTTCGTTAATCACTAATGGGCGTGCCTCACACATAATGTTACTTTGTTGGGGATCACGAAGGAGTAGTTATGATGATGCTTTTGAAACGTAACAATTGCTGCTAAACAACATGATTCGTATGTTGAAGCCGTCCAATCACCTGCCGATTGTGTTCAAGTGTGACCGCGTTCTGCACTTTGCGTAGAATGCAGCGAATAGCATGCCCGTGCCAAGCGCGCCGGGATGGGATGGATGGGAGGGGTGGAGCAGGCGGGGGCGGGAGGGAGGCGTGCCACGCGGTCGATGGCGGAGCTGGTGCTTCGCGCGCGCGGCCGCTCTCGGTCCGTGGCGCTGCAGCGCTGGACCGCCTCCCCACCCCCCACCCCCCACCTCTCGCTCGCGCACACCCAGGACCCAAGGGCCGCCACGGCGATTGCTACATCCATTGCCCCAGGGAACCGTGGGGTTCGTGGCCTAGCGGTTCAGATATTGGATTTGTATCTAAGACGGAGTTTTATCTGAAGGCGCACTTATGCGATATAAGT
>BOPP01000012.1:14647414-14676698 GCA_017312745.1 Gryllus bimaculatus
CCCCACCCCGACCGCGCCCATGCCCACGCCCCTGCCACCGTCCACTCCATCACGCGTACCCACGCTCTCGCTTCCACCCGCGTCCCTGCCCTTGTCCCCATCTCCACCCAGGCCCCGCTCACTCCCCAGCCGGCGTTCCCGCCCCTGCACACGCTCCCGCCCACCTAAATACGAATAGACGTCTTCCGCTAGCAATCATTTTACAAGTTAATGGAAATAGAATGTGAAATATTTTTTGTTTGATGCTTGTAAAATTTACTATTCTTGGCAGGCTGAAATAGCTGCAGATTTGCAAAATTGTTTTCTGTGTGTCTTACCTTCAACTAAAAAAAAAATGATTATAAAGAACATACTTTAATACCTAACTACAGTACATAATTTATTTTAGAGTTAAGGAATCGTAATATCTGTAACGCACATAATTAAATCGCAGATACTTCAATAATTTGTGTGAAGAATCCAATAGATTGGGCAAAGAAATTTTGTTATCTCAAAGCCATACTGCCATCTCTAAAGAGAACCTTCTCTCGGACCCCCTAGAGGACACGGAGAATACCATGCAAACCTCTGCCCAAGAGGAAGACATGATCTCGGTCGAGCGGGAGGGCGCGTGTCCTTCGGCTTCACCCCCGCGCGTGGGCACGCGCCACCTCGCGCCAAAAGGTTTATCGCTCTCTAACCCGCGGAATGGATCGTAACGGCGCACACGGGTGCGGCATGCACAAGCGGCGCCGCGAGAGGGGCGGGGAGAGGAGGGGCGCGGCGGGGTGGGGCGGGGCGGGGATGGCGGCAGCTGAGCCACGCGCGCGTGGCCCGCATTACCCCGCGCAGGACGCCGCCCAGTCTCCGCGTGGATTGCCACCGGCGCCCGCTCAATCATTGAGAAGCACCTCGGAAAGCCTTCCCCTTACGTCAAAAAGCCTCAACTGGTGAGGTGCGTCTCCATTAGAGTGTAAGGAGAACGTGTGGCTGTCACGCGAACAACTGATAAGTGGTGTAAAAATTCAGCGATGTGGATGGAGGCACGACGGGGTGGGGGGAGGATCAAGGTGAATGAAAAAGCGACGCTTGCAGTTGGAAGAGCAGACCATGATGCGGAAAATTAGACAATGTTCTAGAGCGATGAACGAATTTTCGTTTGTACCGAACAGGAACACACACATTCACAATGTTATGACTGCGTCTTGATATCATTTCTTGTTGTTCGAACATATGTGTGTCATACTAATATTTACGGAGAATTTAAGGGTAGTAACGGGAGGACATACACTTTATCCAAAATCGAGATATGGCCAATAGTGGGAGGTTTGCGATAGCTGGCGTGGCTTATCTTGATACTGCCCCTAGCCCTTCAATTGAGTCTGCGCGAAGTTGCGCACGGGCATCACCACTCAGGGGCGCATGCGCAGTCGATAGCAATGACACCGCCGCGCCGCCGCCGTTGCCAAATTTATTACTCATTGTTTATTACGCCTGTCCATTACGCGCGCTGTATCCTTTGTGGTAACATATGAGATACCAAATAGGATATATCATGCTGCTTAACAGGAGGGCCCTAATAAATTTTCTTCCACTAATTATTATGGTAGAAATAACAAATATCATTAATGGTATCGTGTTTTATCCTAAATAGAACTTAAGGTTCAATAAATTCATCCAGTATTAAAGATCTTTGAAACTTTCTAAAAACGAATGAACGGAAAAACGTTGTACTGAAAATATATTAAACTCAATACACTCCCTACAGAAAACTATCAGTGAAAATGTGGTATTTCTGAGTCAACAACTCCCCACCGCTTGATGGATAGTTGCATACTAAAAATATTTCACAAATAATAGAACAATGATTTTAAATGGCATATTCTTGACTGTGAACTGTGTAAGCGTATTCCAATAAAAAGCGTAAAAAGTACATAATTACTTATTAAAAACTGCGGGGAAATAAAAATAGTTTTCAAAACGTTAAAAATCACTCTGCATTGTCGTTGAATAATAATTGAGATATTATTGAAACGTTTCAATACTTTAATAATCAAACATATTCTTGACATTAGTCAACAGTTTCATTTTCCTACTTTCGTTTTCAAGCAATCAATGCTGTCGAAAATGTGGCACGTCCCCGCTGGGGGGAGAATCAAATAATACTGGGAACACAGAAGTAAATCAACTTCAATAACCTCGCGAAATCAAACATTTGCTTTCTTGTGATTTCCTGCTTCACTTAACTTCTTGGATTTGCTTTGCGGTTGAATTTACTGAAAATCTCAACTAGAATGTGACGTTCAGCAATAGAGAATGGAACTCTGCACTTTCACGGGCAAATCTTGTCAGCCTCAAGAATAGCGACGTCCACGTTCAAATAAAGGAAAGAAAAGCTTCACAAATCATTTAAGTGGCAATTAAATATTTTACTTTTGCCTGTTTATAGCACCTACATTAACTCAGACAAGTTGACGTTAAATGAATCTGATACAAATAACAGGTTTTCAGTACGCGAGGGGTTCAACTTACCCAGAATTCTAGACGTTCCCGTTGCATTGGAAAAAACCTATTTATTCAATACACAATGCACCTAGCACTTTCTATTAAATTCGATGTTCGAATTGTTATAAATATACTGTAGTACTTGAATAATTCGAACTGTATTCAAATTTGTATTTACGTCGAAGTATTGTGTCGGTTTCTTCAACGTCATATCTAATCAATGAAAAAAGGCGTAGATAATTCGAAGTTCACCTTACCTAATTTTAAGCTTTTTAACACAAATTTTGCTTCACAAATACAATCTCATTATATTAACATATCATTGAAAGTTAAATTCTGCAAACACTTTTGTTGCTTTGATGACGGGTATTATGATTTCGACCATTATTCACGTCATTCGCAGGCGATTTGTTTCACTGCCATTGTATCAGTACAAATATTTGCCCATTGTACGTTACTTGTACTTGTACAAGGATGTAACTTCCAACTTGCACATGGGAAACATTTTCTACAGCAAATTCATACATGACGGTCGTCGTCGTGATGACAATTGCTGCCAACGCGATTTCCTCGCAGCGGGCGATCGCCCACCAATCCCTCGACATCCCTAAGACATAACCATTCTCTTCACCGCCTCCAACGCGCCAACGCTTCCCTCTCAGCCCTCGCTCTTGTTCTTGGCTTCTCCCTAGACACGACGTCACGCCCACCAAAACCGAAATCCACTCCGCTCCGCTCTGCTGCGCTGGGCTATGCTGTGTTGGGCTGGGCCGGGCGATTTGTCGCCACGGCTTAAGCAGCGCTGCCAAAACCGCCGCCCAAGCCACTTCACTCGCTTCCGCCGCCGCCGCCAAGCATTCCACGCGCGCGGAAACGCACGTGCCGCTGCCCTGGGGGCGGAGGCGGCGGCTTCGGGGGCGGTGGGGGCGGCACTGGAATGCGACCCATCGATTGAGTCGGCACAGCCCTAATGGACCGAGCAGGAATTAAACTGGAAACTTGCGCGGGAGGGCAGGCGAGCGGGCGCCCCGCCCCGACCCGCCTGCAATATCGCACTCGACTGGCGAGGGTGGGGGTGGTGCCGCCCCGCCCGCTTCTCTTGGTGAGATGGGGCGTGACGCACCCTCTCCGCGGACGGACAGAGCGCGCTCCCTCGCCATACATGCACAGCACGACCGAGACGACATGGCCGACCTACTATATGTAATAAGTAGTTTTGAATGTAATCATCAAACTTTATAAGTCATTATTAACTCTTTATGTAATAATGGTGATGTATTTTGGATATGAATAGTCACTTTTAAGCACAAATTACTTGTTTATGATACGAATGGTAAAAGAAACATTTTATTTCCAGATAAGGAAATGTTGCAACACGAAATCGATGGGCTGAGTGGTGCAGTGCTACGAGCAAAATAAAATTATTTTTACAAAGAGTTACAAACATTATTTTTTAGGACGGCCTCACTTACTTTCATTTTATTTTAATTCGAAGATAGTTTGCTGCATTCACAAATTTATGTTAACACTTGAGCATCGTCTCCCTTTTAGCTCTAGTTCTAAACATCGACCTTTCAGCACGTTGTGCATGTTCTGAAAGAACCACTTTTACTAGAGGCTGTCTACTTCGCTTAGTTTCTAAACTCCTTTACTGAAACCAATTTAAATGATACCCTCAAACAGGTCTATCAGAAACATGAATGAGCCCGCGGAAGCGCACAGAAGCATTAAACGATTGAGAAAGCGTTTAAATCAAAATGTGCACTCATTGTTGAAACAATACTGAGATCGTTCAACAAACTGTGGGACACAGAGTAGAAGATAATATTTCTGGTCGTGTGCTACACATAACTACGGAAAAGCTGCTACTTATGTTACGATGTCACGCTTCCAATCACAAGCAGTACTCTAACTAAGTTTGTAAGGAACGCTTACAAAACACAAACCACTGTATGTGACAACTAATTAATGACAATACTTACGGCTTGAGAATCCCCAGATGTCTCAAATGCCGCCTATGAATTCGACTCTCGATTTCGTGGAAACACGCGGGGAGCGCTAATCCAGGCAAATGAGGAAAATGAGGCGTTCGCCCTCGCCGGCCCGATGGCTCCTCGGCGCCGGCCCCAAGAGCCCGTCCGCGGGAGCGGAACGTGACAAACGCAGAGCTGCAACCGTCCATGTAAACGCCGCGGATGCCTTCGTTAATTGACGGGCGAAGGGGGGGCGGTTGCGGAATGAAGAGGGAGGGGGGAGGACGAAAAGTCCGAGGGAAGCTCGGGGACAGCGACGTGCAGCGTTTGGCAGAGAGACGGCCCCCATCGAGGGGAACGGGTGACAGGCAGTGGGGGCGGCGCGTGGGCGGGGTTGACAAAACACAGAAGGGGGTGCTTGGCAGCGGATACGGCCAAATGAATTTTCAATCAGGAAATCCACTGCACGAAGGGGAGGCCACGAAGGCCACTCGTAAATAGAGAAGACCATTCAGAACGGCTATACGAGCTGAAATGCTACCCTGATAAACAAGCGAGTAAAATCGTTCTTGTTTATATCAGTCATATTTTAAAGACACCCCTAAAACATTTTAGAAAAACAGAAACTTTAGAACAGCAAAAAACGTTTTAGAACAACATTCTTCAACAACAGAAAGTTATGTTTACCACTCGTGCCTGAAAACTAGTCTTTCGTTCGGTGATTATTGACTCGAAATTAATATTTTGCAGTACATGTACAGCAAGGTACGCTGGAGAAGGACATGTAGTACACTCTAAATAAAATTTTGGGTGCCACAGGGTAAATAAACGACTGTGCGACCTGCATTAACGAATCTGTCTACTCGAAAATTGTAGATGATTAAAAGACAACGTTCTAGTAATATTTCAAGAATTTTCATTAATTAATTATGGACAATAAACGAAACTCTTAAGAAAGTGTCTTTGTCATATTCGTTTCAAAATTCTGGACTTGGCTCCTATTGTCACCTCTTTAAGACCAGTTTCATTCGGACGCGAAAGTCTCACTTTCAATACTAGCTATATATATATATATATATATATATATATATATATATATATATATACACATACATTTCAATTTACAAAGTTAAAAAAATCAATTTTCGCTCTTCCTAGCCGGAATTCTGGATATTATTTTCGCAACGAATATTGGATAGTATGATATTGGATATACAATGAATATTATTATCTCAACGAACAAAACATTTTTTACTGATTAGGTATAAAACAGTCATAAATATTATACTTAGAAAATAATATCGTATTGAAGAGGTGTATTTTCTCGTGACACACATCGTCATAAAGTACGAATAGAGCGAAGAAAAAAAACAAAAAAAAAAAACGAAATGGCCCCGAAGGTGACACTTCATCTCCCCAGCGAAATAAAGCCCGCCCGACGAGAACTCTCGGCCGGGATGTCGACCCGCGCGCCGCTGTCCGTTCTTATTTCAGGGCGGCGTGACACGGTGCGGGTCGCCGGCGGACTCCCACTGACAGCACTGAAAGACCTATAAAATATCTGACAGGGCGAGCGGGGAGAGTGGAAAGGGGCGAGGCGGAGGGGGGGGGCGAAGGATCGAACCGCAATGATTTACGCAACGACTCCGAGCAGCGAGAGCGGATGGACGCTGCAGAGGTACGAGATTCTGGGGGACAGAGCAGGATGGGGAGAGCGCAGGCAGAGGAAAGAAGCGTGAAAGACAGGTAGGAAACGGAATTGGCTTCGGGGACGAGAGCATAGAGTCGATAAAACACCTTTGGGACAGTTATTACAATTAATATTCTGCGGTATGAACCAACTCATGCAATATGTCACATTACCCATTAAGAAATTGGCCACATTTTTTTTTACATTCATATATTCATATTTTTGTTTTTTTAGTAATTTCGTAACTGTTGCAGTCATTTTATTACTTCCGAATCGTTAAATTTAAGTAGAATTTAAGTAGAACTATCCTCCTCGCTGCCAAAATCAATGCAATGCCATCATCTCCATTCAGCGTGACAGCCACCTTCACCCACCTCTCTTCCACGACCTTCTGCTAAGTTACTGTTCTCTCTCTTTCTCTCTCTTTCTAACTCTCTCTATTTCTCTCTCTCTTTCTCTCTCTCTCTCTCTTTCTCTCTCTGCATTCTCGGCCCAAATATAGTCGCCGCGGGGCGGAGCCACCAGCGAGTTGCGGGTTCTTCCGAAAGTTTCGTGCTTGCCGAACGCACGCTTAATCGCTGCCTCACTCCGGTCCTCGGCCTCTCCTCCGTGCTCATCCTCGCTTTTCGCCCACGCTCTCGCCCATGCCCTCACCCAAGCCCATGCCCAATCCCCTTCGTTGCTCGTGAATGCCCTCGCCCACGTCCTCACCTGCATCTTCGCCCTCACTCACACGCAAGTCCACGCCCTCACTCATTCGCCCTCACCCACGCCTTAACCCACATCCAAGTCCTCTTCCAGGGTCCGCCATCACCAACGCCTTCGCCTACGTCCACGCCCTCACCTATATCAAAACCCTCACCCTCACATTCACCCTCGCCCACATCCTCACTCACGCCCTTGATCTCGCCCACGGAGGGCCACCCTCGCGCGGAAAATAGAGCGCGCACAAAGGGAAGCCGCACGAGCAAGTATTGCAGAACCCACGTAATTGGGAAGACTTTCAAAATCAAAACCATGAAAACTTTTATGAAAATTCTATTTCTAAACAGAGTTTTATTTACATATGTATTTACCTATTTCTCATACGATTTATGCTATTCTCTACATCGTAACTTGATAAGTTCTAAGATTTTTCGTAGAAAATAAAAAGTTACAATTAAATTGTAGTAATAGCAATAATAGTAATAGTGCTGGTAGTTATATCAGTAGTAGTAGTAGTAAAATAATAATAATAATAATAATAATAATAATAATAAAAGAAGTGGAACTATTAGTAATAACAGTCGAGGTGGTGTAGTAAAATATATTCGCAAGTAATCTGTTCATTACAGTTTTTTAACATTTTCATCACGCCATGTCCTCGTAAATCGATGTGTCATTCACGAAATATTTCAGAGAAAAACGTACTTTCTTTTCATTTACATCGCGGTGTGGAAAAGAAAAGCCGCTTACATAAAAAAACACGGCAGTCGCAGCTGCCTTGGTCTTAACAAAAAGCACCGCAAACAAATTCCTAGAGTAGCGCTTAGCCGATTCGACCTTTCAACAGCCGAGCTGGACGTGCTCGCCATACACCTACACGACTATTTCATTATTTCCCTTTTTATGAAAAGTCCTCAAAGAACGCGCGCGTATACATTTCTGGTCGAAAAGGTTCGCAAAACCCTACAAAACACCTGCGTGCGACCACTCGCCCTACGCGCAGTAGGCCGCAGCGGCTTTTCACATTGAAAAGCAGAGCGGGGACGGACGAGGCAGGCCAAACGAGGATAAGAGGCGAGGAATGCTGCAGGCAAAGGATATCCTTGGTAAATGGAGCTCCGGCGTAACAAGAGTAATAACGGAATGGAAAAAGATGAAAAGACGTAAAACGAAAGGGGCGCCGGGAACAAAAAAAGGACATGAGGATGAAATGAATAGAATTCTAGACGGAAAACGTAAATAGCAATGTTGAAAGAACCTGAAAACACGACAGAAAAGTGTTTTAACGTTACGATGTTGATATGTTCGAAGAGGAAATGCTAGACAAGAAAAGTGTGCGCCGCTTTTAACCTGCACTTCTTCCTGCCCTCTTATTCCAACCCGTTATTCCTCTTATTACCCTGGGATAATGGAAAGCAGGAGGCGTTTAAGAGAAGGAGCCTGCAGGAGACATGAAAGGCGAGACCTTTACTCATTGCCCGGGAGCGGTGACACCGGAGCAAAGAAGTGGCGAGATTTGGTAGACAGCAAAGCAACGCGATGCAATGAAGGAAAGGGCAGATATGCGAGGACGCGAGACCCCGCACAAAGCGAAGGCAAGAGCATGTGCTGGAGTGAGAGTAAGAGCGAAAGCGAGAGCAAGGGATAGAGTGAGAGCAAGAGCAAGAGCAAGAGCAAGAGCAAGAGTGAGAGTGAGAGAAAGGGTGAGAGTGAGAGTGAGGAAAGGGCGAGAGCAAGAGCAAGAGCGAGAGCAAGAGCGACAGCAAGGGCAAGAGAAAGAGCGAGTGCAAGAGTGAGAGCAAGTGTGAGAGCAAGAGTGAGAGCAAGTGAGAGAGCAAGAGTGAGAGCAAGTGAGAGAGCAAGAGTGAGAGCAAAAGTGAGAGTAAGAGTGAGAGTAAGAGTGAGAGTAAGAGCAACAGATAGAGCGAGATCAACAGCTAGAGCGAGAGCAACAGCAAGAGCAACAGAAAGAGAGAAGAGCAAGAGCAACAATGATATCCAAAGCGAGAGTGAGGGCAAAAGCGAGAGAAAGAGCAAGAGCGAGAGCAAAGCGAGAGCAAGAGCACGAACAAGAGCAATAGTGAAAGAAAGCAAGAGCGAGAGTAAGAGCTAGGGCGAGAACAACAGCGAGCTCAAGGGCTTGGGCCGCTCCACGCCATGCCGTGCCGGTCGAATCGAAGCGGCCACGTGCAGTGCCGCAGAGGTAGCTCGGCCGCGCAAAAACGCAAGGGCCTGCGAGCCGCGGGAGGGCTGTGGCTACTTGGGGGAGGAGGGACGGGGGAGGGTCAGGGCGCAGCTGCAACGCGCGAGGTCCGCGTTGCGAGCCTCGCAGCCGTGCGGCAAAAACGCGCCGAAACAAAGTAGCGGCTCCTGCGGCGCGCAAATGAAATAAACGCGGCGGCGGGCGAAAAACGCCGTCGGCGGATGAGCCGCGGGAGGTGAGTTTTTGCAGACCTCGCGACCGCCGCCTCTGCCACGCGCGTCGCACCGCTCCGCCGGCGATAGCTCGACTCGCGCGCTCCGATCGCCAGGCGCGTTTCACACCAGGGGGCATTGATTCTCAGGGCCGGCTGCGGTTTGCTACGATTTACGCGGACAGCAGGGCAGTAGAGTTGCTGCGAGAGCGGAAGGCTCATGTCACAGACGTGACGCTAACTGTAAATCGTATTCAAATAAGTTTATGAATTTCAGGCGTTTAAAGACGCGTCTGAATAGTTTGTAATATGAATATAAAATTTCTCTCTACTGCTGGAGTAAAAATTGAATATTAAAAAAACAGCTGAGAATAGAGTCTTATTTTTGAAGGTCAGTTCATTTTATATTGACGTCCATTGACAATATTACAAAGTAATCGTCTCCATGAATCCGAACTTCGTGTGGTAGTCATACACAAACTTAAGACTCTCAGAGAAACTTAAGGCTTTAACATCTCTCTCAAAACAACATTCAATGAGTGTTTTGCTTCTTTCATTTTTCTAAATTCCCAATATTCGACGTAATCTGTCACAATATTCGTTAATAATACGAAAAGAAAATTAAAGTAATGGAAATTACTGAACTGAAATATTTCTATGTCGGTAATATTTCTACCCTAATAGATATTATGTGTAAAGATACATGAACAACAGCACAACGTATCGTTAGTGCCGTAACAAATGTTGCATTGAAGAACCGAATTTATTTTCATTCAACCACGGTCCTAATTGAAAACAATTCTATAAAAATATACTCAGAGAACATTTACTCGCTTTTCATACTACTTCACAGTACAAAGCTTTGGACATACAAATTATTTAGAATGAAGCCACGCTAGCTGTCATGTTCAACTGTTCCCACCGGATCTATTTCACTAATCGTACATCCTTTTTAGCAAAAATTATAATTGCATTTGCGTCAATGGGGCTTAATCTCTCACGTGAATCGATGTATCTGTAGAGTTGGCGAATACCACATGCTCCGATTACACATTATTATCCCCTATTCAACGTAGTATCGAAGCAGCGGCCACTCGTTGAAAACGGTACATGAAAACTTATTTATCAGAGAAAACACTGAAAACCATTCAGCCGCTATAAATAATGGGCATGCAATCGACATTTTGTACTCCATTGTGGCTAGCTGTGTTGCTTTGCCTCATATTTTTCCTTCATTCGTTTGTCGTATCGTCGTCCATAAAATACAGGGGCATCATTATATTGTAACAGCAACCGACCATTCAGACCCAGGAACACGTTATAGCAACAAGAGGTTATAAATTTGCCAGCTTACCACGGAGGCGTTCCACGAAGTCACGAGGCCACTATTACGAGTTTGGGCTCTTACCTGGAACAGAAAACAGAAAGAGCATTGTCAGTACAAGCGTCATATGGTGAAGTACGTTTTTTTAAAGTACATGTTTAGCTAAATTTGCCTGAACATTGTCAGTACAAGCGTCATATGGTGTAACACGTTCTTTTAAAGCACATATTTAGCTAAATTCGCCAGAATATTCTCAGCACAAGCACCAGATAGTAAATTATTTAACCTTAAAGCACATTTATTTTGTGTCGTCACAATATAGCAATCATTTCATACAATATTGGGTACTCTTAGGAACAAGTGAACTAATGAGCATTGCATTATTGTTTCAAGATTAAATTCATATTTATATAGGGGTATAAACATTGCCTTTACAGTACTTCACGCCGCATCATCATTTCTATTCGAAACATGTTTTGACGGTTTGTATAAATCTAATTAAGATTTAACTGTCAGAGAAATAATTGCGTTCCATAGCACGATAAATTTTTTTAAAATATATATTAAACATTAATCATTCTCTTATATATACCACAAAATATGGGCAGAAGTTCTCTTTATAAATGTATATTTTTCAAATCATCATCTAGAAGATTTATGTTGCACATCTTCCTGATCCTGACATACAATTTCAAAAAAGATTGGTACCGTCTAAAAATAAAATTCGCGGTCATTTGCTTTACAACATAACGAAACGCACTAAAGTGCAGGCACCCAGCAAGCGACGAGGCTGTAATTATGGCGGCGCGGTGAATCGAGAACGAATTCATAACCTTCCAGTTCAAGGGCATCAACGATTTGTCTCGATTTGAGTCATCTCAGCTTCTGCAGCTCCAGTCCCCGCGTTCCGACCTCGTCCTCGTTTCCGCCTTTCCCTCCTCAGAGTTAATTATCCCCCGTCCTCCTCAACGTCGCCCTCAGTCCTCGGAGCCCTGACGGCCGCTCTCGGCGGCAGCGCAGACTCCACACCGCCACTGCCACCCTCGCCGCCGCCGTCGCTGCCACCGCAGCAGTATTCTCGGAATAACAGTCTGAATTGGGTTCCGTACTCAATCTTGTTTGTATTCTGCACGTCTAAGATTGCATTGTGCGGGCGCTTGGGGAGCGGCGGGGGGCGGCTCGCCTTTCACCAGAGCCCCCTCGGAAGCGCGCGATGGAGCAGGGGCGGGGATGGGTGGGCGAGACTGACGCAGGGAGGGCACGGAGGCGGAGCAGAGGGAGGGGCGAGGTCTGGTGTTGGGGACAGAAGCAAGGCAGTGATGGGGAGAGAGCGGAGCAGGGGTGGTTGGGGTGGTGGATGGGGAAAAGGGGAGGCAGATATGGGCGGGACGGGGGCGAAGCAGGGGCGGGGAGGTGGGTGGGTGAGACAGACAAATAAGCGAGGGGGCGGGTCGCGGAGGTGGGACGCGAGTAGGTTTGATGTTTGATGGGTGGCGGGGGGGAGGTGAGACGCAGGGATGATAACCGGACGACTGTAAGGCCCCCCGCGATATTTTTGCCAACCCCTCGCCCTCCCACCCCGCTTTCCGCTGGTTTCGGGCGCCGATTCCGGTCTGCCCTTGGGACGCGCGTGATGGGATGGGACGCGGGCGTCAGGTGCCCGGAGACGAATCTTTTAGCTCGTTTTTCATGAATAATCGAAAGAGGAAGTTGGAGAACCCTAAAATTTTGTATTCCAACACAAGCAATCTTCCTATCCCAGAAAGGATTATACATAACTCAAATTTATTGGTACTGACGTGTTTTGTGATGTGCATTAAGTTGATACATTCATTAAATGGGCGCAATTACAATTGGATATAAATTGCACTAAATGAAATAAGCTGAAATCAACAGATATACTTGAAGAAAATTTCCACGAAGGGTACACAGAACGGAAAAGAATCGCTGGTGAGCAATATAATATACGAATCTGGTGCAGGAAATCTTATTTCAACGCGATCAAGTTCCAAGTTCTATCCTGGAACTACCGAAATGAAAACCCTTCTCACAAACCCAAACTGGCATTCGTCTTTGCTAGGGGTGCCGTTTCTGCGCGAACCAATCCCCCAAGCGACACAGAAGGTCTACGCCTCAAAGGATACGCATACCTGCCCTTTATTTAGGCTCAGCGCCGCGACCGCTCCCGCAGCCGCTTAAATATATCGCATCATTTTTTCGTCGCGTGCAGCTTTCGCTCCGTGTCACCCCACCGCCCATGTCCTCTCGCTCAGCCGGACACCTCCCTCGCCGGCCACGTTGTCGTTTGAATATGCATGCGCTGCGGCCCGATGTTAGCACCGGGCTCCCGCATTCTACGCGCGATTATTTTCGTATTCGCATTTAAATATTACATCTAACTGCGGTGTTCTTAGCAACTTTTCGAGTGAAGCCGGCAGGCGAGTCGGCGGGGCGGCAGCTGGGCGAGAAGAAGGGAGGGAGTGGGTGGGATGGGATGGCCGGGGAAGGGCGAGGTTCGGGGGTGGGTTGGGGACGGGCAGAAGGGCGGGGAGTAATGAGCTGGTCGAGGAGGGACGGGGTGGGAGGGACGGAGCATAGGGCGAGGCAGAGAGGAGACGAGGGGCGGGGCTGGGAGGGAGGGCGGAGCGTGCCGGGGCGGGCGGGGTGGGCGTGCGGTTCACACAGCGGGGAGTGGGTGGGGTTGGGCAGGGAGTGCGGGGTGGGCGAGATGGGGGCGGCGCAGGAGCGGTTATCTATGTAAACTGCTACAAAGTGCACTCGGATTAATCAGAGCCCCGCTGCCGCTGTGACGTAACGCGGGTTGCCGTCCCGCGGGGGTGCAAGGGGGGGGGCGCCTCGTGGCCCGCAGCGGTCGCTGGGCGCTGCCGTTCAGCACGCTGGACAGACTCGAGGCACTCGGAGGAGAGAGCGAAGGCGATTTTGCGCACGCTGGCCAAGATGATTGGAGGCGGAATGAGGAATTCTGTGAACGTCAGGATTGAGGTACAAGCGACTTCGCAAAAGTATGCCGAAAAAGGACTCCAATACCAAGTTCCAATTACAGCAGCGATGAAAAGTACGCCAATATTCCAACATTTCCCGCGTTCTCTTCATATCGTGAATATTTTTGAAAAATGTATAAAGATCATAGAAATTATAAATTCAAAATCACATACAAATCTTCTAGGTTGATCGTATCCGGTCTACAATTTGAATGTCATCTGTTAATTAAAGATCGCAAATTAATTTCTGAAAGCGGCTGTCATTCCAAGAAACTCGTCTGCTTTTGTGGAGCTTTATGTCTAGTGAAGCGGAACTCCCTGTTTTCCTAGAACAAGGAAAGCAATTCATTTCTCAGCATCGGCCTGGCTCCGAGAAGCAGTTTTACAGAGTGGTCATCGGCCAGAGGCATTACGCACTTGCGACGGGTGTTTTACCCGTGGAGAGGCAGCCTGCCGTCACCATCACCCACGACACCACCCCTGCCGTGTCCGCCCCCGTTCCGTCACCAGCACGCCCTCTCCGCCGCGAATTCCATTCCCAACTCGCATTCCCCGCCAGCTCCCGGGGCGCCACTCGGCCGAGCGGAGGCGGAGGCGCGGGCTCCGAGTGTGTGCCGAGCGCCCTCCAAAGCCAAACACTGAAATTTGGAGCCGCTCTCCGCCGCCGCCGCTTCCGGCGCCGGCGGCGGCGCTGGCGCAGGATGAATCCAGGGCCACTGCGGGGCAGGAACGCGCGGCGCCGAGCCACTCCTGCAGGCCGGCGAGGGGGCCAAGTCAAAGGCGCTGGCTACGGCGGAGGGAGAGGCTCGGGGACGACAGCGGGAGAGAACCAGCGGTAGACACAAACACAGAGAAATACACAAAAAGAGAGGGAAATGGAGCTTAAAGAAAGAAAAGAGGAATAGAGGGACTATTAAAACTCATAGTCATACTTGAGAAAATTCGTAATGCTGCATGAGCATGCTTAAAATTTCATAAATAATAGTTTACTTTGCACTCGCCTCATTTCGAATCTTCTCAGCATCAATGTTGGGAACTAACTGTATGACATTTT
The DNA here is from genome assembly GCA_017312745.1 of Gryllus bimaculatus. Taxonomy (NCBI): domain Eukaryota; kingdom Metazoa; phylum Arthropoda; class Insecta; order Orthoptera; family Gryllidae; genus Gryllus; species Gryllus bimaculatus. The sequence goes on from BOPP01000012.1 coordinate 14,662,061, forward strand.
TAATTTGAAAATTGCATTATTCAATTTAATTACAAAATTTTACGAAATTCTACAATGTAAGAAAGACTTGGTCGTTCATAATAAAACCTAAGGAGTGTTGAAAAATGTGACATTCGGTGTGTCACTTCAAAATGTTTTAATTTATTAATTTACTGCCGGGCACCCGAGGTTGACTTTGTAACAACAATGATAAATAACGAAATTAAGGTAATTAAAGTCAAATGTGGTCGATAGAGCAACGGTTGAATAAAATCACAAATAAAAGTGAAAACAGTTGTCAAATATCCTTAGTATCTGTCGAGGCAGACCAGACAAATCGATCTGGACAAAATAAGCCGAGTAGTGAGGATGAAAAGCAAGCACACTTCCCGCAATTGTAGAGTTGCTCCCCCTAATGCTACCCCGTTGGAGAGACGAATGTGGTTGGAAAAAGCAAAGGAAGAAGCCTTGAGCGAAGCGGTCAAAGAGCTTGCAGCCGCCAAAGCCGCGGGCGAAGGCGTGTTCGGGCGTGGACGAGCGTGGGCGGGTGGGGGCGCGGGTGTAGGGCGGCGCGGCGGACGGAGCTAACAAGAGGCTCTCTCCGTCTCTTTTCTCTTTCCGCGCGAGTATTTCATTTTAATTTCGCGTTGTAAATAATCTACTGTTTTGAGAGGTAAAATTGTGTATAATTTCATTAGAAGCGGGCGCGGTAATTTCGAGAAACCACGACTGCGGCGCGTCTCGTCCCGCCCCGCCCCGGCCCTGCCCCGCCATGCCCCGCCACGCGCCACCCCTACTCCCCAGGGCCCTCCCCGCCGCAGAGGGCGAGGGCGGCGATGCCGTCTGGAGACGGGCATGGCGACGCGGTTAATTGCGAGAAAAAGCGAAGGTTCATTAAAATCCCGCTTTTGCGGCCGCCGGCGCGAAAAGCAGAGGCGGAGCCGGGGCGGGGGCGATGGCGGGGGAAGGGCGGGGACTCAGAGGGGACGCGGCGGCGATCCTCTAGGGACTGAGATGAGAGAGGCGTGGCGGATAACCGAGCGGGTGGAGAAGGTGGGAGGGTCCCTGGAAAGGAATCACTGGGTCCTAAAATGGCATGGAATTGAAACAAGAGGTGAGTGTGTGGGGGGGGTGGGTGATAAAGTTGAAATGTGAAAGCGGTGAAGCGCGTGGATATGGTTAGGCTTGTCGAGTTAGAAGAATGTGTGGTTGCAGTGAGGAATTAAACATAAGTCAGGCAACTGAGTCAAGAAGGAAAATAAATGAAGAGGATAACATTGTAGAAAGTATGTTAAGAGCGTGATAAGCACTGTGAAATGGAAGCGTCCATGGGAAATGTCGAAAGGGAAAGGTTGATGTTACTGAAGGTAAATTAACACGAAGTAAATGTAGTCATTTCTAGTAAGCAACTGCTGGCATATGTTATCAGAGAAAAGAGTGATTCCGAGGTCTTGTAGGAGCAGAAATGAAAAAAACTAGCACGTGTGTGTGTGTGTTGGAGAGAGGGTGTGTGGTGTTTATGTGTGTGTGTGTGTTTATGTATGTGTGTGTGTGACAAGGTGGACAACAGAGTCGCATAAAGGAAAGGCTTCATAAAGGCATGAAACGCTAGGATAAACCACTAGAACGTACAGAGTTTGCTATGTAGGAAAAGCAGAGCAGACATTTGAATCAAAAGAGACACGCACAATGCGAAGCGGACATAATACTCAGTTACATGTGAATAGAGAACGAGGCAAATATGACTCCACACAATGGATAGGAATGATGACTATTATACTACGGTAGGTTGTTAAAAAATAGTTTCCAGAAAGCTAGTAAAACGAACAACACAATTGCAGCTTAGACCTAACAGGATGCAACACAACAATTTGTAGAAAAAAATTACCATTGTGTCCACTAACATTAGTACAATGAAATATTCACCAATCGAAACGATAACAGGGCATTTCTTTATAAAATATTAAATATTAGCCACAAATGCGTTATGAATGCTAAATATAAAAATCTAAAGACCTGTGCAACTTTGAATATTAAGCATTTTGGAACAGCTGACCAATAAATCTGTTTCGAATACCGCTACGAGTATTACATTACATTCCCGGAAAAAGCCAATCAGTTGATTTTCCAATTTCATTAACTGTTGCCACAAATCTCGTGACCCAACGGTGAGCAACATTTAAATGGAAATTTCACAATTAATATTTATTACGTTACAGCCATACCGCGTTCAATTACAAATTAACATGGTCAATAAGCCGTTCTTGGGAGCGCTGCTGGCAGCATGCACCTGGAGCGACGGTGCAATGGCGCCTCTGAAGACAAAGTGCGGGGAGTTGCCGGAAAAGAGTGGGAGGACAGCAATTCAACGGAAGGAGTGGGAAGACTTCAACGGGAATCAGTAAGGGGGCAGCGTCAATGTACGGCTTCGAGTGACATAACACAGGCGAGAATCGCGGTAGAATGCAGAGCAGAGTCATTAATTGATCGATTATTTCGTGTTTCAATGGTCATTTATGTCAAGTGGTGCATGTTCTTAACACGGAAGGAGGCGGTATTCTTCCAATGCTCGATAGTCAGATCTGGCGCCACCTTACACGGCGGCTGGCGGGAATGTCTCCATTCAGACGACTTCCCCCAGCGTGGCACCTGCCACAGCTCGGACAAGCTCTATCCCCCATACTGGTCGCTAGACGTATGTGGTAGAGTTGTGCACGTACGAGTAAGAGTATGAAAAAAGAGGACAGGATAGAACAAGAAAGAGGAAGAAAAAAATCGCCAGTGATCCGTGGTCCGTTTCTTACGGTACTCAAGTACTATTCGGTTTGTGTTGTTTCTTTCTGTAGAATTCTCCTCCAGACGGCGGGTGAATTCGACCTAGCTCTGTAGCTAGTGTCAAAAATCTTTTCGCCATCGACGCTCAAACGCTAGGACCATCCGGTCAGATGACCTGCAGAGAGATCAGTTGACGCACTGAGTCAGCTCAACTGGTGAAAACACGCAAAATGAACAGGTCGATTTAGAAAGACTAAACGGATGACGAGGGTGCAAACTTAGTGCAATGACATAAGAGCGGAAATGAACAAATTACGAGAATGTTTTGATACATGGAAAACGAGAAAACTGCCAAGTTACCGTACGACGTGGCGACGCAACGTGATGTAAAAGCGACGAGACTGCGACGACAGGAACGTACGGCTACCGAAGTGGTGAGCTGGCGGAACGTAAAAGCAGACGTGCTGCGGCAAGGTTACAGGGTAAGGCTTTGACTGCAGGCCGCGGGAAGACCGGGAGGGGAGGGGGAAGGGTTACCCCGCGGCGATGGTGGCTTCGGCGGAGTGGGAGGCGGAGAGGGTTGGGCGGGGTGGCGCCCGCGGCTCCGCTGACGGCGCACTTTTGTAGCGAAACGCGACGGCGGCGGTGGCGGCGGCGGGCGCGATGGTGGACGGGGCGGGGCGAAGGCCGGGAACCCGATCTCGGGTTTAATTAATTCCCTCCTCGGCAAACAGCCTGCGCGCGCTCGCCCGCAGCCCGCCACCCTCCGCCGTCCCCCTCCCCACGCGCGGCGCCATCACCCCCCTCCTCCGCCTTTCGGGCGCCAGGCGCTCATCGTGCCACCGCCGCGCGGACGGGCGGATCTGTCGCCCGAGGCTCGAAGCCTTCGTGACGCTTTCCGAGACTCAGCACTAATCTGATCCAAACGGCCGCCCGCGCGCGTGGTATCGCTCGCCTCTTCTCCGCCCGTTGACAGACATGTTATGGCTTTCCGCCCTTCCCCTCCCCCCCGCGGCCGCCCCGTCACCTGCTGCTCTCTGAACACGACGCGATTCTCAAGCTTCCTTCTCGGGTTGCCTTCTTCGAATTTATATATCCTTCAAGACACTTCGCGCCTGAGGACACGTTAGATCCGCTTCGTTGCTTTCCAAAATCCTACAGAAGATGATCCCCAGACAGCGGTATCGCCAACGAATAAAAAAAAAAAAACAACTCAGGGCATTGCTTTTTCTGAGAATGTAAATACTTGTATTATCAAACACAGAATTCACGTTTAACTTCCTCTGTTAATAACTTTAAAGAAATTATTAAGGCGATTCTTGGACTTTTTCTAGGGCTTTTATTCAGCCGATAGCCGCTTAACTTTTACTTCGCGATGGGACGCATATTCGACAAAACACTTACACACTTGCTGGCTCATCCGATCAGTGGTCAGAAGAACGCGACAACACATGCAAGACAGACAAGTGACAAAGAAACAGTACCAAAGACGGGCCTAGGACCCGAGACCCGTCGGACCGAAGTTTTGAATCGGTAAACGCTCTTATCCACCTCGGTCATCCAGGTCGGCGGATACCACTTGTAAACAATTGGAGTTATCAGTTGGCAAATTCGTAAAGCAATTAACTCGTAGGCTGTGTACTGATATAAGATAAAGGAAGGTAATGCAGAGCGTATAAAACGGGAGATAAAATATGCCAACAGACCGAGCACGAGCGAGAAACAAACGACGCAAGGGTCGGGAGGCGAAAAGAAATTGGACTTCGCAAACAACGAAAACTCCTTTTCACAAGGGGTACCAAAGTGGAATGAGATAGAATGAGCCCCAACTATAAAAGCTGTATAAAAAAAGAGACAAAAAGCAATTCTAAAGAATAATGAGACCTGCCACATCTAGATGAAACAAAGCTATGTCAATGAAGCACTGTTTAGAAACAGAACTCACTCCTCAATTAAGTTAAAAAAGAAGAGGTAAATAAAGGTCATGAAAGATGGTGCAAAACAAAGATGGCCGCTGATACAAACCAAACGGATCCACAGCACCACGGTTGGTCTTTACCGCAACGGGGGCGGGGACACGGGGCGTCAAGGCACGGACTGCGGGGCAGAGAGCAGCGGAACTCCTCCGCCAGACCTCTTCCCTCCCAGAAGGCTCGGGGCGAAGGGCAAGGGCTAGGGCAAGGGCGTGGGGGGGGGAGGGCAGAAACCGCGAGTGAAGGGCGGGCGCCTCTCGCTCAAGGGCTCTGTAATACGACCCCTCCAATTAAATCTCACCGTTTAATGAAAGCGCGTATTTGTCGAAACGCCGCTCCGCGAGCACTCAATGTCGTCGTCGGCGCCTCGGGGGCGAGACCTGGGGGTCCTGAAGGGATCTGGAGGGAGTCTGTGTCACAAAGCGAAGACGCCGTCCTATAGTGTTTGCGCGGTGGAACTCCAGCGGAGGTCAGGCGCATCTGGATAATTACTTGCGACATACAAGTCAGGCAGTATGAACCTGCCATACGTGTTGCTTAAAGAGCTTAAAGCTGCAGTACAATGATAACCGTCGAGTAAACTAATTACATAAAGCGTATCTATTTCGTTTGTGTACTAATTTATTTGATCGGAATGTTCTCATTAAAGTCGTTTTTCTACAAATTAGTGTAAGTCACATCTAACGTAAAGTGATCTGATAACTGCATTTACTAAATTCCCTTTTTTGGTTATTTGCGTGTCAATCTTAATGTCTTCTATTTACATGCACAGAATGATGAAGATAGTTCCATATGAGGACATCAAAACGAGCACAAACGAGCACTGAGATTGTCACACTAGCCTCTCGTCGGCGGAACTACAACTTGTATACCTCTAACAACCTACATCATTACGAAGACGTATAATAGTCACTTGTTTCCCGTCGAGGTTTTGCCCCTCCCGCCATTGTCATCATTACGAAAGAGGAATTACGAAGGAAGCGGCCGAAAGCGGGTTTGGAGAAACACCGCCCCGCAAAATCCCACGCGATTGTGACGGCGCGTCTTCCGAACTCCTCCCCCCCCCCCCACCGCTCCCACAAAGCGACGGGCGGCGCAGGGCGGCGGGGCGGCAAAGGAGGGGCTTTGTCCAAGATGGCGAAACCCAATTTCCCCGCCGCAGCGGCTGGCGATCGCAAAAAGGAAGACTCGTCGCGGGCGGCGACGTGCACATATTAGCTGACCGCCGTCAAGCTCTTTTCTCCTCCTCTCCCTCCCTCCCTCCTTCTGCCTCGCTCTCGCCCTCCCCCCTTTCGAGTCCTCTCCAACGCGCAAAAATCCTGCCGCGGCGTGGACCGGCCGAGTTGTTCGTTTGGCTAAGTTAATTTCGGGACCGGCCGCCGCCGAGGGCCGCGCCAGAGACGTCGCAGCGTCTGACGGCTGCGGTGGCAGAGGCGGCGGGAGCTGCCCCGTGGCGTATTGAGTTTTCCCTCTGGAGTGAGTGTTTCGTGTTGAGGGCACGTCAACTACTGTGGTCTTCATTTCTTTGAGTGTAGTGAATGCTATAGCCGGAAGGTGGTGGCTGTGTCGTCCCCCTTCTTCCCCTGGAACGTGTGATCCGGCGCAGAGGTACACGATGGGTTCTCCTCCTAAGCGAATCACCCCCTACGGGGTATAGAACAGCCTGGACAAACTCTAAGATCTCGGCTGGTATCTCACTGTGCGTTGTAGTGTTGTACGTGTTAGTATAACTAGGTGTGCAAAGTGAAAGGAGGAAACAAGGATGAGAAAGGAAAGATCACGCGTGATTTGGGGACCGTTTATTAAGGTACTCCTCTATAATTAGTCTGGTATCAATCTAAACTTCGAAAGATTAAAAATCAGAGCTTCCAGCAGAAAATATCTCCACACGAATTCGATCTAGTATGCAAACAGTTTCAAATACTTGCCATCGGCACTGAAATCCAGGACTCCTGGCGTACTTCAAAATCTGACTTCAATGCAGCTTTATTTAAAAGGCAACTATCGCTGAACTGAAAACACCAGAACGTGTCGGAAACCGACCGGAGGGTGAAGGAACAGAAAAGGAAACCATGTAAATGAATGCTTCTCAGAAATACCATAACGAATTATTCTAAAAAAATCCAGCACAAACTTTCGCAATGTAAACAATAAAATAACTTTGGAGAAAGCAATAGCGACGGTTATAAGTTCAAATGTCAATGTTTAAGAAATAATATATGCTGAGTCGCAATAAAACGTTTGACCAACTTACCAAATAATCGAAAGGAAAAAAAAACAATGCGTAAATGATCTCCCAGCGATTTAACTCCAGTCTCCAAACAACTGCACAGCGCTTCTCTCGAGGCTCCCTCTCCGCAGAGGCAAGCGCAGTTTGCCTCCACGCAACCGCCTCCGCCGCATCCGCGCCCCGCGGCCCCAAGAGGGGCTGCCCGGCCGGCGCGGCGGAGATGGCGCCGAGTGACGAGGCGCGCTGACGAGAGCGACGAGGCGAGGCGAGGCGCCCGCCGCCCCAAGCCTCCAGTGCCCTTCGCCGACGGGACGCCACGCCACGCCCCACCAGTCACTCCCCTCATCTCTACCTCACACTCTACACCTAGATCTGGCTTCCCGCAACCCCACTCCCGTCCCCGCAACACCACTCCCGTCCCCACCAACCCCACTCCCGTTCCCGTAACCCCACTCTCCTCCCCCAACCCCACTCCCCTCGACTCAACCCCACTCCCGTCCCCGCAACACCACTCCCGTCCCCGCAACACCACTCCCCTCTCCCCAACTCCACTCTCCTCCCCGCTGCATTACTTCTTTCCCCGCTATCTAACGCCCCCTTACCCGCCCACCATGTGACCGCACTACTCTTCGTCACATCACGTCACGCCATGTCACGCCATGTTACGCTCCGCTCCACTCCGCCATCCCACCTCACTTCACTGCGCGCCGCCCAGCGCCGCGACGCCACGCGAAATATTACGCGGCTGAAAGCCGAACCTTTCATCTCGTCTGTGCGGACGATATTTGGGCGAAATGAAAATGTTACGTCGACGCACGCGCCGCCGTGCCCAACCCCCGCGGGGCGCCAGGCCGGGGTTTAAGGGGAACTGAGCGCTGAATGCCCTGGCGGGTTGCTTCGCGAGGTTAGGGACTGCGATTTTGCCCTCTCGGTGTTTGTGATGCAAAATTTTGTCAGAGAGATTCTCATCATGAAAGGTTATCTCACATACATTTGGTTTTTACCGTTCGTGCAACGCAGCTCATTGAACGATAATTATGGATACAAATTGGTAAAAAGACACAAAAATAATGTGAAATAGAAGTTTTATAAACTCACCATGTCATGAAAATTGTTGGTACATGTGGAGTCCGACAGATTTAACAAAAAATGTATATGTTCCTAGAGCAATAGTAAAATGAACCATACAATCAACACAGTTTAGAAAGATCGTCTTTTTTGACTTGGCACGAGAAAAGTGTAAATAGAAGTAACTAATCGTCGGGAAAGATGATTAGTTTCCGATTACTTATTCGTATATTGTTGAACAGAACTAATTTTTTGTAATATAATCTTAAGTTTTGCATTAATTTGAGTTTATTCGTAACCAATTTCATTTACAGCTTAGAACACTACAAAACACGAGAATCTGCCATAAATATACAGGAAATCGCCAAAAGAGAAAACGGAAAGAGCACGGCAATCCTGTCGCGACCTGTCCAAGCCAAACGGAGCGGGGAGAGGGGGGGGGGCGTCGCGTGTCCGGGCGCGCGCACCGCACTCCGCGTATTCCCTTACGCGTCTACGGTCTGCCAAAGCACGAGCGCGTAACCAAACTGCGTTCGCTCGCATTGCCAGCTCGATTCGCCTGCCGTCGTCGCCTCCCTCCTCCCACCCGTCCGCCGTCTCGTCCGCGTCTCCGATTGCAAGCACGGGCGCGTGCCGCTCCTCGACCGCCGGCACGACGCATTTCCCCCTTCCCTCTCCACCCCTCCGTTCCCACCACACCCCGGCCGCCGCTGGCGCGCGAAATCCCCCGCAAAACGCCCGCTGATTAAATAAAAGTGTCGGCCGCAAAGCGGACGAGATAAGAACAATATTCGAAAATGCCTGTTGACTTTTACGCCGCAAAGCCCCCCCGCTAAGCCGACCGCCACAATTACTTGTACACAGAGTCGCCCGCCGCGCTGCGCCGCGCGGGGGCCATTTTTATTTTATTTTGTACGGCGTAAAGAGCGCAGCCGCACCGCAGTCGCGGTGTCATAATTCAGCCCGCGCCACAGGCCGCTGGGGGCGGGGCGGGGCAGGGACAGCGTGGCGGGAGGGTGGATTGCCAAAGCCCCGCAATTAAATCTGGCGAACGAGTCGACCCGCGGGGCGCGCAGGGCAGGGGGGAGGCGAGGCACCGCGTTGCAGCTCTGGCGGCGATGAAACAGGCGGGAATGATTTACTGATTTTTGATAAGAAAGGTTTCCCCACTTCTTTCCTCTCGCGGGACTTCCTATGTTCCAAATGTTGAACACTGCCACAGTGCAGAGATGGAAAAATAGTCTGGTGTGTTGAGATCGAGAGTGTGTTCGCAATGTGTGTGTTTGTCATTGTTATCAATCAGGGTGTGTGAAAGAAACAAATCTGAATTGTAATACTCTTATGAGCACCATAAGTACCGTGTTCGGTGTTACGTCATTTATATTCCCTTTCTTAATTAACAAGGAAATGATGACTGCTGTCTAATTTTACATTCCCTAGTTCAACTGTCTCAACTATTTTGAGTTTGTATTTGCGTTGTTTGGAAACCAAGATGCGAATAGACCAAAATTTAAAGTACTCAAACTATGTTGTATATAATGACTGTCTTACCTGAATATTCAAATTGTAGGAAATGAGCTACTTAAATTGCTTGAAAAAAATTGGAAATGACACGTTATTTCAAAAATATACATGGAATTTTTTGTGCACCATCTTAAATAGCGTAATGATATCAAAACATCCTCACAACTTTTTGTTTTAAAATGTACAAAGCGCAGTTTACAGTAAGGTAACTATAAGAGAACATTACTAGTTTTTATCAACCAGCGGGGAATTAAAGAAAAACTATTTAAACAAAGTTTAACTCGCAACTAGGTAATGGGCCCAAGCTGTAAGCATTCCTTTTTTCCCATCTTCGCAGACAAAAATTCCCTAAAGGATCAGACGCGAAGAAGATGCTCCGAACCTAAGTAGCGTCTGACGACCAAACGGGCAGCATTCTAAAGGAAAGTCAGAAGTCGTGTACTTTGAAGGCGAAACCTGAAGTCGCCGTCTTTCCTCAGAGGAGATCATGGGGTGGAGGAGGAGGAGGAGGGCAAGGGGGAGGGGTTGTGCGGTAGCAGGTCGCCTAGAGCGCAGCTCGCGTGGGGCATTTCTTATGCTGTTTGTCGCCGCGAGGCGGGGCGGTGTGGGACGGGGCGGGGCGGAGCGGAGCGTCGCATGGCAGGGTCAGAGGTTTGCCCCGGAGCGCCGCACCGCAGGCTCAGAGGCTAGATACAGCTTTGCCGCAACGCAGGTTCCCGCAGGAGCCGCCAGCCAACGTCACCGATGCTATGGTTGTTAGGACACTCAGGAGACACGTCTTACGCGTGAGACGTGTGAACGACAAAACCGAATTCGAATAATTTACGGCTTCTTATTATAAGACCAAATGACACATTTCCAAACTAATCTTTTAAAAAAATGAAAGTTCGTTTAGCATATTACACAGCGCTCGATTTGATCGCTGCGACAAGAGTAAATTTTAATCCGTATCCACGCCGAAACGGACACCGATTCTCTTGTTTCACTCACGGTCAACCCTTACTAAGTACGCTACCTATATCCGTGTGTACGACAAAACGATTTATAGCATTTAACAACTGATATAGAGATTTTACGTTTCATAAAAGACACGGCACATTTTCCAGAATTTTGATTTGAAATAGAAGTTTGTTGGGTTATAATGATTAGGGCTGGGTAAGACTACTACGACAAGCATATTGCCGGCCGTTTTCTTAATATGGAGCAGTTAATGGTTACTGTGTCATCCAAGGTATATAAGATCAAGTAGAACAGCAAGTACTGGGGCTAAGACCCTTGCTGTTCAGAGCCTGCAGTAAAATAGAAAGAACTCTCGTCCCAACCCATTGATATGAATTACATTATCCTTACAATAGAACGAAATATTTCCCCCATAGAGGATTTTCTACTTGAATGTATTCAATTCTTGCTGGAAATTACTGATAAAACGAGTTCCACGGAAGATGTAATAATCAAAGGCAAGAGTCAAAATAAGGCTAATAGTGATGTAGAGGTGTAGTCAGAAGAGGAAAGAGAGCTGAGGAAATCAAGTCGAACCCGAAGAGCAAGAAGGGGGAAGCGAGTGCAAAAAATTTTAGCCACAATATAGAAGGGGAACAGCACGAGAGAAGAAGCGGGAAAGGGGGGAGAGGAGGGGCAGAAACCTCGAAAATGTTTGTTTGCGGAATCGCACGGGCACATTCCTGTTTGCAAGAATAAAGCCGTCGCATTATTCGCGTTATACATATTTTAGCCCCTCAAATTAAAAAACTTTCTCCCCTGCCTCCGGCCGAGCGGCCGAGCGGCCGAGCCAGACCCAGAGCCAGAGCCAGGCCCTGCGCGGAGTCGCAAGGGATGGCGAGACGGGGGGAGGGTGTGAAGCCGGAGGGTATTTCCACGCCTATGGCGCCCCGTGCGGCAGTTTCGCGGAACTCACGCCCGCTCTGCCGCGTGTCCCTGCCCCTAATCTCCCCAATCTCTTCATTTGGGCGGAGACCAGTTTGTTCGCGCCCGCGGAGTGACCTGCTGCGGCAACGAAAATCTTTTCGTAATTCTTCAATTTCGTGGGTAAGCAGCGCGGATGGAAAAGAGCCGAGGAGTTTTCGAATGCACGTGTATTGTTCTTGTTGGAAATTTATTCTTAGGGTTCAGTTTGCCGTGTAAGTCTTGTAGAAAATATGGACTGTTGAGCTTTCTGCGGGTACTTTCTCGGATATTTTCTCGGAGTGAAGATGTAATAACTACGATGAAAAGAAAAAGAAACCCTTTTGTATTCATCATTGTTTTCTCTTCAGCCTCTTTTGTCTTCACTTCTTAAGAATCATTTATCACAGGGGCCATTTGGGGAATTTAATTAGTTGAACTTTTTAGACGTAAAATCTTCTAATGTGAAGGTTGTGTTGTTGACTTCTCTAGGGGACACGTTTACATAATGATGTATCCAAGAAATTATTTCGTTAAGAGATATTTGATATGTCTTCTCTCTGCGTGTTAAATCGTTTCTCCAGTATTAAAAAAATGATGATAGTTAATGAAACATAACAATGAATTCTCGCTACTGCTTTTGCTCTTTCGTCGTTCTCTCTCCTAGATAGTTTCTCTCCAACCCTTACACCGCCATCAATCAGCCGGCAACATCTGCTCATTAATTCTTCCAAGCTACAAGCTACTTCCACACAACCCACTGCCCATCTGCTCCATCGGCTTCGCTGCCCTTCCATCAAACAGGGGCCCGCAGCAGGTAAGCCAGCGAGCTTCATCGCTTGACTCACGGCAACACGCAGCTCCCGAGCTCTGCCCGGCCGGAGCCTGGCCTGGTCCGGCCCTACCCGGCCCGGCCGGACCCATTTCCTCGAATTGCCCTTTCAGTGCTGCCAACTTTCCGAAACGGTTCCCCCAGCGCTGGCGCCGCGTTCCCTCCGGGCTCGCGATGTGAGGAAATGAGGAACAGCCCCGTCTCCCCCCGCCCGCCACTAATCCTCCGGGAGAGGAGCTGCGCGAGGGGAGCGGAGCGGAGAGGAGAGATTCCCCGCGCTGGTAACTCGCGCTGCGGCCCGTGGTCCATGGAACGCTCCCGCGAGTAGGGAGTAAAATTTTTAGCAGCGAGCTCCTTTCATACGTCTATTCAACGTTTTTGAAAGCCTTTGCAGAACAAGAAACGCTCCTCCGGGCCCACAAATATGTACATGTGAGAGTAAGAGCATGAATATGAGTAATTCACACAGTCAGAACAACGTTATCTGACAATACTATTCACATCCGTTGAGAGGGTTCTTGGTGAGCGATTCCTTACTTCGTGAAGTAATAGAGAAAGGTATCCTTTACACAAATTGCACTAATTACATTTCGAAAACGATACTTTAAACAAACCCCTGAATTAAGGGAAAACCACCTTTTATATTTCTCTCCGATTAACCCATCCTCAAAGTCACGACTGAAATGCCCAAAAGATACTAAGAAATTATATACATTTATTTTACAAAAATGTCTTGGGAATCGAAACAGTATTGCAGGTTAAAAAATATAGAAAAAAATTGTACAACTCTGATGCTAATTCACTCACATCTGTATATGTATTTTTAAACCAATATACTTTAATGCTAAGAAGACTTCTCGACCATGGAGATAATTTACTTATTCCGTAAAAAAACTAACAAACCATTGTAAATTCTATTTTTTCCTACATTTGCATCATTATATAATATATTTCATAATGTCTTCTACTGATGAGATGATGAATCATAAAACAATCCGTTTACAAACTTCCTGCCATCGTGTACACCAAAAAATTACACATTACCTAACCCGCAATGCATCCCGTCGAGAACGTGACGTAAGCTGTAATTTACTGCTCCGCGCTGCACAGTTCGTAACGTCTTCCAAACAACAGTGACACAAGGTAGTCGGAAACTGGCGCAAAAAGTGCTCGCTGCTTCTTTCCGGGCGGTCGTAACAGCCGAGGGGCTGCGCCGCGACGCACTGCAACACAGCGGGCGCGGGGCGTTGACTCCGCGGCAAAAAGGCCCCGAAAACATACGTGTCGGTTCGCGTCGAGAAAAGCCAGCTGCAGGCGCCGCGCGCTCTGTCGAGATCGAGGGAAAGAGAGGACGGCGGGGGGGGGGGTGACGCGTGCCCCACACGCACGGGCACGCCTCGGGCCCTTGCCCTCGCCAGCCCCCCCACCCCCACCCCCGGTTTTCCACGTCACAGCTGGGTCTTCTCCTTGGTGCCCGTGACGCGACTGAGCCTGCTTCTTGTCTCGTCCGTGTTGGAAACACGAAACACTACGCGCTAGGGAAAAAGGATTCTTATTAAATGGTATCTAATTAAGAATGAGTTGTGATATGCTGACAACTTTTAATCCAGATGGAATTCAGTTTACTTTACTTAACGCTTGCCAACATGACACACACACACAGTTCTATAAACGAAGAACCTTACACTACGGCACGAAGAATTTAAAACTCAAATGCAAAGAGCATTATAAAATTAATTTTAATAATAAATGATTATATTGAGAACATTTAAAAATCCCGAGTCCTTCGAGAGAAACGGAGATACAAAACGACACAATGTGAAAATGTGAAATCAGGTTCATGCAGAAGTGTGGACAGCTCATGGTACGGCGGATAAAACGAAAGCGAAAAAGACGAAAGGAATTCGTATCAGGAAAAACAACTGTCATCATGTAGAAAGAAGAAGAGAATAGTTAAAACTTATCACAACACTGCTTGATAACAAATGTGTACCTCCATAATTGCACCAAATACGTTTAAGTTATAAGCCATTTGGAAAATTACCAAAGAAATTTAAAAAAAATAACGAATGCGCCTGTGTAACCAATTCATACACAATTGACAATAAGTAAAAGAGTAAACGTGACTTGAGAAAGGAACAAAAAAATATGAAAAGAAGAACAAAACAACAATCACATTAGCATGTAAGAATACGTAAAAAGAACACTGAAAAAATAAGACCACGAACTGAAAAGACAGATGTGTGCTCATTGGGAAAGGGGAGGGGGACACTGAAATGACAGCAAATACGTGGAGCGTTGAGTAAGGCCGTGCTGCCGAGGCGGGACCCAGATGCGGTCGGCCAAGTGAATCAT
>BOPP01000012.1:14676707-14721240 GCA_017312745.1 Gryllus bimaculatus
GGGGGGGGGGGGGGGGTACGCACGCCCTGCGTCGAGTGCTGAGTGGGCGCACCCGTGCACAGAGGCGCGGACGCAGCGGAGCAGGGCAGGCGAAGCAAGGCAGAGAAGGGCGCGGGAGAATGAATAGCGTTTGGCCGAACTGAATTGGGAAGCAGTAGGATGGGAGGAGTTGTGCGAGGCTGTGTGGGGCCTTGCGGGGTCGTAAGGGATATTCGGGTTTGGCCTAGGTCGGGAAGGGCTGGTCTGTGTATGTATGGTTTGGTATACGAGTATATTTGTCTGGGTTTGTCTGGGATTTTGCGAGGTTGTGCCGGTTTTTTTTCAGAGTTTTGCGGGGTTTTGCTGGGTTGAGCGGGGTTTTGCTGGGATAAGCGGGGTTTTGCTGGGTTAAGCGGTTTTTTTGGGGGGTGTTGTGCGGAGTTGGCTTGGTGGATGGTAAGGTGAAGCAGACAGGGACTGGATGGGAAGGAAGTGGACGGATCGGCAAGGCAAGGCGGTGTGAGGTCGAACGGACCAGGGGCGCATGTGGCGAGCAGGGCTTGCGAGGGAGCGGGCGGGTGCAAACCAGAGCGGCGAGACGGGGCGGGGAGCCGGGACTGGGGGCTGCGAGGGACGGCGCAAAGCTAGGCTTGGACGCGGCGGGCAGGCGGGGCGGGCTGGAGTGGTTTAGCGGGAGCGGGGGTGGGGGGGGGGCGAGACAGCGCTCGGGAAGCGTGCTGTGGCAGAGCGCGCTCTTGGCATAAGGGCCGATGAGCGGCGATGTCGTTACACCCAGTTTCCCGGCAGCTATGCGTTCTGGCCGGTCGTAAGCGCTTTTGCGGCACAGGCGCCGTGTGTGGCAGGCGTGTGTGCTCGCCTCCGAGAGGGGATGGCGCGCTGGCGTCGCCGCCGCAGCAGCCTCCAGAGACCCAAGCCGCCCCGCCGCCCGTACGCCGCGCGCTCCGCCCAGCTCTCGCCTGCCGCCCCGCCCCGGCCTCCCGGGCAGGATCCTCGAGGCGGTCTGGCGTAGATGCTGGACTCCGCCAAATAGAGCGAGTATCCAAAATACGTATTTACGTACCTCGTACAGAAACCTAGGTTTTGGCATATGAATGAAATCTTTACGGACGAGGCGAATGTAAGGACCAAAAGACGTACGTCAAAGTCACTTTAGTATATAGACTCGAGCATATGTTACTTTTTGTAGAATGAATTCATGAAAACTTACAAAAATACATACTTGGAATCATTCTTAAGTTTCGAGGCGGTAGTCACGTTGATTCAAATCGTCTTGTGTTTTCTTTTCTTTGAAGTACGCTGTTGTTTTATACGGTCAAGACTTATTTGCGGTACTCGTACGGCATATCTTATTTTGCCATTCGCATATCGAAAACAACACTTTCTAATTAATAAACGAAGATAAGCACTAATTTCCTTAAATAAGGTTTAAAAATTAGTTTAAACAGTCGAACAATAAATTTAACAATTAAACATTCTGTTAATATTATAAATTATTGTAAAGGCCAAAATGTCTCTGCAGTCTCCAATAGGTGACAGCTCATATATTTAAAATATCAAATAGAAATATTGCTGACTCTGGATACAAAAAATTAAGGTAAATTGAGCTGTCTATAATAGTAAAATGAAGTCACCTTAACCAATTCACATTTACAAATACCACTACACGATTCGATTATAGTAAACTTTCAACATCGTTTACAGTGTACACTATATACAACCTCCAGAAAAACAAATTCGCATTCGTACCTCGAATTCATAAAACACTACGGGTTTAAAGGGAGGGAGACTAGAGGGTTTTACGGTAAATAAAGGGGAATGAAGAAACGGCGCTACTGAGGGAATTAATTCAACTCATCAATGACAGTTCTGCTCAACCTCAAGATTTTATTAACGCGAACTACAAGTTAAAAAATAGTAAACATCTATTAGCAAAAAGTTACATTATGAGATTATGGGATATAGTAAATCTCTCATACGATGAAAAAACGTTCTTCTCTAGATGTTTACTGCAACCGAAGTCGTTTGGAAACAATATCATTAACTTTCACCAAACATAATACAAAATAGCTTTCCATTTTAAGCTATAAGAGGATTACCGCAATGACACGTTCCTATTTCACGGCAGTGCCCGAACTCTGTTTCGCTGTCAACAGCCCTGTTGCAATTTCCACACGAACGCTTCTACGCTTTGGGGCAAAAGGAAGCCTCCAGGGGCGAATTACGAATCCAAAATAGATTTCCCTATGATAAATATTTAATTCAATTTGCTGACCCCCGCCCCATGCAACATTCACAAACAAGAACAAAAATAAAAGATTAAACCAAATTTACACCACAAAGATTCCAAACAAAAATTAAGAACCGTTGGGCGTCCTTTATTAAAAAGAATGATACCTTTCTAATGTTAACTTTCTTACTTATTTCTTTACGCTTACGAATGTAACATGTTATCTATTTACTCGCTTATTTCTTTACAGGGGCGTTGAATTGATTCCTTTCTTTACGTGGCGAGACACGGAACATCAGACCGCCTCTTCCGTCTGACCACGCAAATTTTGCTACACTCCTTTCACTAACTAGCGGAGAAAGGAGGTATTGAGGTATTTCTTGGGCGCCGAAACAAGCGATTTGAATTTAGCTCATAGGCGTCATTTAGGCTTGAGGATCTTTTACATGCAGTAAATCTAACATGGGACAGATGGTTTTATTTCCCTTCCGAAGGAAGGCGTACGAAGGATTTTTTCGCCCTTAATAATCCACGGCTTCGATCGGGTTTGAACCCGCCAACTTGGGTATAACAGTCCGATACGCTCACCGATACACCACCGCCGCCGCAAGTGTTTGTGTTTGAATTCTCGTAAAACTTAAACCAAACCATGCAAAGCAATATTGCAGGTCTGCGGAAATAAATACATTTTTTTGAAAGTGAGCGGGGGCGGGGTCCGCCCGCCGCGTGACCCGCTGCACCCGGAAGCGCCGTCCGGCGCGCGTCGGGCCTGGCGTTCGCGTGCGTGTGCGCCGCCCAGCTGGCGCGGCCCACGGGCGCGATCCGCCGCTTCCGGCGGCCGTCCGCGCGCGCGCCGCGCCCCCGCGCTGCGAGCGCTGCGCTGGGAGCTACGCGAGGTCGCGACCCGCCCCACGGCCAGCAAGAGCAGCAGCACGCGAAGAAGGCACGGGAGAATACACGACACGGCAGTCTAGTGGAAAAGAAGAAATGAGAGGGGAGAAGGGGACAAGAAAAATAAATAGTGAGAGAGAAAAATTAAAAGTTAACCCGGTGTCACACAGGGTCCTCATTTGAGCTCACCTCAGCAACGGCGCCTGAATGGTGAGGAGGAGAAGAACACGAGGACGAGTCCAGATGTGAGGAAAATTAGTGGAAGGAGAGAGGAGGAAGATCACGACAATATAGACAGAGTAAAATAATAAATGACACATGAGGAAATTTATTTTAAGAAGGAATAAATGAATGTTAATCCATTATCGCTCGTTTGAAGTCACATTAACAACGGTGACTGAATGGTCAGGAAGATGAGAAGCACGCAGGTGGAGTCGAGAGGAGAAAGGTGAAGATAGTGGACGGAGAAGAAGAAAGAGCTGAGGAAAAAGGAACAAATAAAATAAATTTTAAGAATAATAATTGAATGTTAACCCATTATTATCCAGCTTCATCATTTGAGGTCACCCCCAAAAAGAGAAAAGTCGAGTCGAAGAAGATAGATAAAGTAGAGGAAAATTGTCAGAAAGGAAAGAGTGGAAACGAGACTGCAGAGGAAATGACGAAAAGGAGAGAGATAGAGTAGGAGTAGATAACGAAGAAAAGGAATTTTCAGAAAAAATAAGTCAGTGTTAATCCATTAACGTCCAACGTCATCATTTGAGGTGATTACAATCACGATGCCTGAATGGTGAGGAACTGCATTTGCAGAGCAGGCAAGAAAAACCAGATGAAAGGAGATGGAAAAATAGAGGAGATAAGAGAAACGATGGGACAAAGAAGTGAGAGAAAAAGCAAAAATACGGCAAAAAATAATTGCGATGAAAGAGAGGAAACAAAAAAAGTTTTAAGAAAGAATAGTTGTCTTATTTAACATAAACCTAAGAAGAAATAAAATCACTGAAATTGTAGAAAAATCTAATATTGGTACTGAAAGTTTCACAAATTAAATTAAACATAGGTAAATACGAAAGTGCATTATATAAATGCTGCAAACAAAACAAATTTAACTTGTTACAGTGTAAAAGAAAAGAATGGTGTGAAGATATTTGAGTGAATGAGTGTGAGGTACTATATAGAAAGAAGGGACAGTGGCAGTTACGCCAGCAAGACAGATATTTTGCATGACTTTCAAGAAAGGTATGTAGCGGACAAAAATAAGATCGTGTACTGCTGTGGCTTCGAGAACGATGAGTTTTCAAAAACAAAAACAACCTCTCGTAGTCTGATCATGCTTTGCAACGACCATATCGTCTCCATATATTTCACTGCAGGGAGCAGCTTCCAAATTATCAAGCGCAATAAGAGAGCGTAGTTATTTAATTTTATTTCGTTTAAGTACTACTCGCTCGACTTACGTAGCGTAGGCTCGTGACCTCAGTCACGAAGTACATTGTTTTCAGCTATTGCACACGTACCTTCCTCTCCTATATTCACAAGACGTTTCGCAGCACTAGGGAGCATTGTCCCCATTACTATGCAAAATCCTCATGTGAAAGACGAAATGTAAATTTCAAACACGCAGTTCTACGACGAGAAACATTTCGTTCTAAGAAGTAAAGCGCAAAACAAGAAGAGAGCAAACCTCTAGCGCTCCGCACTAACAGGAACCGTTTTGAGACGAAATATGTGATGATGTTCGCTTTGATATCCAAGTCAATAAGAAGCAGTGCATTTCCATGCATCAGCATAAAATAAGCAACTCACTGCCATTAATTCCGAGAGCCCGGGAGCGCCGTGCCATATGGCGGGGAGGGCCGGTCCGGGAAAGGCAGAAGCGTCTCAAAAGGATAATCTGCGCGCAGATTCCCGCGATGGCGCAAATACGGGCGCCAAACGTGTCCTAATCTCATTTTTTTCCCTGCATATTCAAGTAAATATTCAATGCAACTAAGTGCCTTCTTAGGTAGGAACACCTTTTATTATGAAGTAAAAATAAAAATAAATTAGAATCATTCAGCAACATTTTACACTTTGCACTTAAAAGAAAACAATCACGTCAATATGTTGTTTATCAAATGCTATTTCTAATTTTTCAATTCATGTAAATTGCTTATTTCCTTGGCAAGATATGTGAATAAATTAACGCTTGCAGAAGTATCTTTACCGGGGAAATAAGAGGGAACACGATTTTTCTCCCGGGTTCTCTTTTATAACACCATCATGAGTTGCAATTATTCACAAAGGTAACTCATTAGGGAAAGTAGCACTAAAAGTACTCGGATTTATGTCTGTAGAAAAATATATTTTCCCCGTGTCTGTGAACTATCAGCTTTAGACGAATAAAAGCAGAACCTCAGCTTTTAAACCGTACATTTATTTTTTCCTTCAAAATTGATATTTAATTATAGGTTGGCTCATTTAGCTACACTATAAATTTCAATTGTATCGCTAACTTCTGAGGAGTACTTAAATTGAGCTGATATTGCTTTAACTGTACAACGGAACTCACGCATATACTAAGCTAGCCGGCACTTAAGTGCACACTGGTCGACAATATTTTTTTTTCTTTTAAAACAATAAAAACTGTATATTAGAGAGTAATTATTATTTTCGTATTTTATGCTTGAAAATTGATTTTAAATAGCCAATTTCATTGACGATACCGAAAAAAAATCTATTTTGTCGTGTAGAAGTGGGCGGGCTCACTAACTTCTACACGCTTCTCTTTGCCGTGTGCTGCTCTGTGTGCAACCTCCGGTCGGACGTTGGGTGCGTGGCGGCGGGCGGAAGACGCGGGTATCCGCGAACCGGCACGCACGCACGCACGGCCGCGGAGGCGGAGAAGAATGAACCGGTTCGCGGCGCCGGAAGTGGGCGGTCGCCGCTGGAAAGTTCGTGGGACGCGCCCCGCCGCCCCTCTCGCTGGGCCGCTGCCGGCCGCTTGCCGGCCGCCGCCCGCCGCCGCGGCCGCCGCCGGCGCCGGCCGCCGCCGCGCCCGCCGCCGCCGCGCCGCCGCCGCCGCCGCCGCCGCCGCCGCCGGCAGTGTCCCGACCACTGTTGCCACTACGTCTCGTGGCAAGGCACTCACCTGCAATAGCCGATGCCCTTCACACTGAACCTCTCACAGGTCAACCTAGAAAGTGGCTGTAGTATCACCTATACTTCGATTTTTCTACTGGCCGATTTCATTAAGTCAATCCTGCCTTATAAAACGAATTTTTATTTTACACAGTAGAAAGCGCATTTCTGAGGTCACGAGCTCAATTGAGAAGGACATTCGCAAGTTAATTAAAAATATTCATTTTGTAAGACAGGTCGTGTAACAATGACCTAAAGTTATAGGCCGCTATAGAAAAATCGATGTATACCCCGGTAAACTATGCCTAAACATTTGGTTTCACAGCTTTTGTATGTTTTTCTTTGCACCTTACATTCCTTTATAAGTAAAAATTACTTGATGAGGAGCTATGGGAGGTGTTTCATTTGTGTTTTGCTCTATGAAGTTGTTGTTTTGTACGCAACTACAACATTCTGAAGTCAAACGTAAAAATAATGTGTTTTGGCTTCAGACTTTTCATAGAAGTATATTAACAGCAATGTGCGGAGGAACAGAGATTACGAAAGTTTAAATACGCTAAAATAAAATCATTGCATAAACAAGCACTTCCACATCCGAATCTGCGAACCAGAGGTGTTGCTTCTTCGTCTTGTCATTCAAAGCAAATATCAAGGACATAACATCTAAACACACGCAGAGAGCGTGATGTTACGAGGCACAGAAATGAGATGTCGTTCTCGAGACACACGGAGTGGTGCAATTGACTCCCCAACACGCCAGTAACGAGGAGGAGCCGTGGTTCACAGCTAAGTGCGAGAGCGACAGCAACGTCACAGCCAAGAGGCTCGGATATATCGTCTCCGCCGAGGGTGAGCGTGCAAGGGGGGGGGGAGGGGGGCAGCAGGGCTAGCAGCTGGCGAGCGGCTGCGTCGGCCGACTACCTTGTGCCTGGCAGCGGCGAGCGGCCCGGCCGCGGGCGGGGCAGGGGGCGGATAATGAATGTTTTTGTGCGCCTGCGCGCCGCGTCCTGTTCTTCGCGGTGTTGCATGCGCGCAATGGCAGGGAATTTGTTACGCCAGCCGCGCGTTGGACGATGGGCGACGGGCGATGGGCGATGGGCAATGGGCAATGGGCAATGGGCAATGGGCAATTGGCAATTGGCAATTGGCAATTGGCAATTGGCAATGGGCAATGGGCAATGGGCAATGGGCAATGGGCAATGGGCAATGGGCAATGGGCAATGGGCAATTGGCAATTGGCAATGGGCAATGGGCAATGGGCTATGGGCGATGGGCGATGGGAAATAGGCGATGGGCGCTAAGCGATGGGCGCTGTGCGATGGGGCGATGGGCGATGGGGTCGTGGGGCGATCGGCAATGGGGTCATGGGGCGATGAACGATGGACGATTAGGTCATGGGGCGATTGGGGGATGGGGCGATGGTGGTGGGCGATTGGGTGGTAGGCGATTGGGTGGTAGGCGATTGGGTAGTGGGCGATTGGGCGATGGGCGGCGATTGGATGATGGGGCGATGGGCGATGAGCGATGAGCGAGGCGCTAATCATCATCGTCACTCGCTACGTTCAAATGAAGTGTGGGACAAAACACTAAAATTGCAATGCAGAACATCTTACGACGAAGGTAGTTGTAGAGATTCGAAAAGAAGTTTCTCCCAATGTCAGAAGCTCATAAAAATATTAGACATTTACACTTCTGTGACTTCTTACACTTCGTCTGCATTACATGTTTCAATATCAATAGACATCAACAGTCAAAACTGAATAACGTAATGCCACTGATAGTTTGAAAGCAAATACTTAGTATTTAATAGATCCCTGCGTTTGGCTCATGGTAATAATAGCGAGGGGACTACTATTTTTCAATTTTGGCTGGCAAGTTAAACCAAAAATGTGAAGGAAACATTTTTGCGACGTGGCATCCTAAAAATACCTGATCACGGAAAGAAAGTGATTTATTCTTGTAGCCAATGGAAAATATCTCATATGAGTCTTTTCATCTCTCATATGAGTAATTAAACGAGTAAAACATGTAACAAATGAGACGCAGCTTCACAACAATTTGTGAAAATTTGTGAACTCAATTACCTAGTTTATAACTTTACTACATTAATTTTTGTTTGTTGGAATGAGTAATTTGTGATGACAAGGAGTGAGCAATCACACTCCTGCTTGTAGTAATCTAATCATCAATTTTGTTAATATTGAGTTTCTACACATTTTATGTGCAATGCACGTCCGTTTTGACTTTTCAAATATTGTGCCTGAATTTCTAAGAGTTTCCAATTCCTTGCTTGAACTTCATTTGTATAACGTATTTAAAATGCAAATTTAAAAACGTGTGCTTTAAATACTCTTGTTATTAATATAGACAAAGAATACAAGTTCCTAAGTAGAAGTTGTTTCTCACGTAAACCATTTATACCAACATCCCACACGATAAACACTTCTCCGATTTAAAATCACCCACGAACCAGTCCCAAGGAACCGTGGCATCGTACACTCAGGTCACATTCCAATTACGAGGCCCCCCAATCGCATCGTGCTGCACTTTTCCGCTGCCACCGCCGCCGATCGCCAAGCGCCTCACGCTCCGGGGGAACGAGGCGATCGCCCAGCGCCCGCTTCCCGGCGCCTGCCGCCCACGGGCGACGCTCCTGCCGCTCCCTGCCGCCCCGGGCGCGCCGTCGACGCTGTGACCGCCCGCCGCCACTCGCAGGCAGTTGGCCGGGAGGACGTTGAGACGAGGGAAGGACGGGAGCTCTTCTAGCCTGGCGCGTCAGGGGGAGGGGAGTGTTTTGACACCGGATACTGCACATCTGGAACTGTGATGCTGATTCTTGACACCCACACGTGAGGGCACCGAGAGGTAGCGCATAGAGGTTTCAAAGGAGTGGGGGGCGCAACTAGAAAATGTGTCAAAAGTGGTTCTTTTATCTTACCTCCTTTTACCTCTTTATTTCAGATCTGATTTCTTATTTAAATGCATTAAATGCTTCATTTATTTAATAATGATGGTTCTTTTATTTACCACCTTTTCTTCAGCTTTTGCAAGACGACATCAAGTGTTTGGCCCTACTACTGGCGGGTGGACTTTTAAGTCGCAACATTCAGGGTTTCCAGAGAACAATTTTACTGTGACCCTGCGATTTTTTACTCTGCCCACCTTCTCGCCTCCTGTAGCTTAGAATAGGGGTGAGGGAATATGTCAGAAGGTCAGGACAGGCAGGTATCTAAAACACTTGTCCATACCTTTCAAATTGTTCTTCGCTATACAGATGCATTTAATTTTAAATACACGAACGAAAGAGCATATTTCAAAGCGACTTATTGGATGAATCGCGACTAAATGAACCAAGCAGCGAAACGGACGTAAACCTTCTTCTGGCCTCTCCTGTAAACCGCTGTCAAGGCGATTTGTGCGCCACGAACGTACAGAATGTTCACTTTGCGCCTGAGGCCATGAAAAGCGCGTGCGGAGCCTGCCTTCACTAGTGTCTCCGATCTACTACTTCCCCCGCGGAATTACACGTGTCAGCATTCCCAGGAAGCCCTTTTGCGCGGCACGGGCGAGCGCCCAACGCAGCGAGGGAAGGGCTGCGCCCTAAGCACACCCAGAGCACGTTCATAACGACGACGGGAGCTTCCAAGGAACACCGCCCCACAATAATCCGAAAATGGAAAATAATCAAGAGGAGCAGAAGCTATCGCGGCCCGGCGTGGCGCCCCTCCGGAGTGTAGCGCAAGCCGACGCCGCTTCCTTGGAGGGAAACGCTGACGCAAGGAAACGGGGCCGCCCGGGCGCAGGCTTCGGTGAACCTCAGGGAGGCGCCGGGCACAGGGGGCAGGGCGAGGCAAGGCGCGGCAGGGCGAGACGGGCCGAGCACAGTGCGGCGACGTACTTCTTTCACAGGGATAAAAGTACCTTCCTTCTTTTGTCTCTGCCTCTTCTTCCTTCTTTTGCCTCTTCTTCCTTCTTTTCCCTCTTCTTTATTTTTGTCTTCTTTCTTTTCTTCTGCATTTTTGTCTTCTTCTTTCTTTTTCTTCTTTTTTTGTGTCTTTTTTCTTTTTCTTCCTTTTCCTGGAGGAGCTTCTGCACTCCTTCTAGCGCTTCGGCCTTCTCCACAGATGCTCCTCAATTTTTCTTGTACTTGTACTGTCCAATTCCTAATTTACAATTTTCTCGTGCCATTCAACACATCTTACTCCCATTTAACTTTCGGTCTTCCTTTCTTTCGAGTTGGGAATTTTCTTTACTGCTCGCTCTGCTGTCACGCATTGGGCAAAGATGTACTAGAAATACCTTTAATGTGATTTGTAGATGCCTTATTATTAATTTAATCGTTAATTTTAAATTTCACTGATTCTCCACATTTTTACATCTGGGTCTCGTGATACAGTTGTGTCGAGCAGGTCCACCCTTTCCTTTAGGTGTCGTAGTCGCCGTATTCTAAATTGCTACCGACCTCATCCATTTCTTCCCTCACTCATCGTATCGCAGCTGTAGCACCTGTTTGATCGTACGAAAAATATTTAAATTGCCGGCCCTGAAATGGATTGTATCTAACTACGCAACGAGTCTGCTGGATTTTTCTGTTGACAAAATTAAGACATCCTTTAAAGTTGATAGCGAGTATTTTTACGTATTCGATAACTTTTAAGAATCATTACGGTGATAGTGAACGAAGAAATGAAGCATTATTTCTGTCTGAAAGCATAGGTCACTTCACAATAATTTGGAGTTGTCACAACAATACATATCTTCTCACGATAAACAAAGGGTAGAGTCATTTAAAAATTAAAGAATATAAATTTTATTTTAATAGTTCAAGCAAAACGTTAACGTATCTTGGAAACAAAAATAACATTTCGTAATTGACTTTTTACTCACTTTTTTGTCGACAAACAAAAAAAGCAATCTAAAAGTTAATATCTTTCCGCGTTGCCAGTGCCCTCCGTTAGTAACAGCGTCATAAATGAGCAATGACCTTTTAGCAGCAATAACAAAATATTACTCAGTTTATAGTTCATATCATTCAATTTTGTGTAACGAAACAAGCAGCAAAGTATACATGATCAAGGTGAATGAAATAGATCGAAAAATGTAAGCCATTTAAAATGACTTTTCGAAACATGGAAACAAAATACTGAAACATTACCTGTACAAATAAAATATGGCCAATATAAATATACTTTTTATAATCAACATGAATTAGAAAACTGAATAAATACAAATTAGATTTGTAAAAAACCTGTAAGTTAAACGTTAAAAAGTGTCAAAGGTGGTTCTTAGTATTTTTTGAGAAAATATTTTGAAAAAATAAAACCCTCAGGTATTCTTTAACAAGTAGCAATACCATTAATATATACCGATATTTTGTACTAATGAGATTATTTTGTCACAAAAAAAAGGCAGCATACGTTGAACGACAATTTCTTAGTAAACACCAAGCAGTTCCTTTCGGAATTCCAGTTTTCAAATTATAAAACATATGTCATCCCCCAGAGATCAGGATTGCCACTGGTTCTACAGGGACTCTCGCGAGAAGGTCCTAGGATTCGCGTACAACCAGTGGCGAATTTTCGACACTAGCTGTATAGCTATGCGGAATTCAGCCGCTGCCAGAAGGAGAATTGTAGCGGTGGGCTGCTCAGATCTGTATTTTCTTTGATTAACAACGCGAATGCGGGGACAGATGAATGCCGGGGCAGTACCCCCAACAAACGGGCTGTGGACCGTGCGCGATCTTTTCTTCCTCTCTTTTGTTTTATCATCTACCCTTACTTGCACACAATTACACTTACTAACACTACACTCCCACACATGTCGGGAGACCGCTTAGAGCTTCTCCCGGTTGGGGCGGTGACCTGCTTGGGGAAGACACCTGAAGGAGGAAAATCTCCGACCCACTGCCATTCAGGTCGCACCACCCAGTGGAAGAAGAATCACCGCCACCTATCGAAATAAAACTTTCACTACCGACATAGTAGTTGACGTTCTCTGAAACATCGATCAATAATCCCTCATATGCCATTTACGTTAAATTTGAAGATGGGCGTTCGTGGGTCGAATAATTACGTCGACGTGGGCAGAGTGAATCCCCGATTGCGGGTGGCTGCGATGGATCGGCATTGCGCCGGGGCAGAGAGTAGGGGATCGGCCTTCGCGGGGCTTTCTCCTCGCCCGCGCCTCCCCACGGGCCAATTCCCCCCTCCCGCCCCTATGTCGGCGGCGAGGGGCCTCCCTGGTGCCCCATCACCGCGGGGGCGGACTCGAAGAGGGCCACTGCGCCTTTCCCGTCGCCATTCTGTCTCGGAGGCCAGCGGTGGCTTGACGTCGCCCCACCATATGCCTACTTGTCTTTCTCAACCTTTTTTTTTTTTTGCTCAGTAGCCATTAGAACCGGTTCCTTAATAAGGAAACCACTCATTTCATCCAAAGAATAAGAATTTTGTAGTAATATATACGTAGACATTTTGTGTAATATATCCCCTTTCCTATTGACTATTCAACTTCAAATATTATTTTTCTTATTTTTTTTAATTTTTTACATGTTTTACTTCGTGTCATGTTAATTAAACGAAGAACTCTTATATGTATAATTCTGTCTTCTTTTGATTAATCAAGCCTGATTTCGAAAACTTAATAGCAGAAAACAATTATTTCTTCCTATTTCTAATAACTGTTCATTTTGTTCACGACGAAATTACGAGTAGTATGTGCGTAGAAACTACGACTTCAAGCCAGCAATCTCACGAATCCGGCGCGTTCTTGCGCTCAGAGGGCCATCCATAATTCCCTATCTTCAGCCCTATTTCTACAAACGCACCGGCGCCGCCCTACGTTGCCCTACGGAGGGGCCCTTCCGGTGCCTGCATCCGGCCAAGCCTCATCACATATCTCGCGGCCCCTCGGCGCCTACCCCACCCGCTTCCCGTCCCGGCTACGTCACCCCGCCGGCGCTGAACTCCGCAAAGTTCCGCAGGGCGACACCGACGCCTTCGCTCGGGCTTAAGACCTTCGACGATCAGCACATGCGCCCCCGCCCCGCCCCCGCCCGCTCCCTCCCGCGCGCCCTCACCGCCACTCGCATAATGCTCTCGCAATTCCACCTACTTGGACTGCGGTCCCGTAATAATTCTGTCTAATTCGTTTCACGTTTCGCCGCCCAGAAACTTTTCGACGAGAGCTCGCCCCAGAACGACGCTAAGGACTGAGCCGGGAGGGGGGGGAGGACGAGGAGGAGGAGAGAAGGTGGATGTCGACGTGGGGAGTGACTAAGAGGCTGGGACACACGGAAGGGGAGACAAAGAACAGAAGAGAGATGGAAGGAACAGTGTTAGAGCAGAAACAAGAAGGTAAAATAAAAGGAAAATATTTAGTGAGAACATGTACGAATGGAAAGGGTAAATGCAATTTTAGAATTAAATTGAATTAGTTTAAAATATATATGTGATGAAAATA
This sequence comes from Gryllus bimaculatus, assembly GCA_017312745.1. Lineage (NCBI taxonomy): Eukaryota > Metazoa > Arthropoda > Insecta > Orthoptera > Gryllidae > Gryllus > Gryllus bimaculatus. The sequence continues at coordinate 14,690,407 of BOPP01000012.1, forward strand.
CTACTTGTCTTAAACAAGTCGACTCTGAACTTTACGTATTTTATAATTTGTTTTAGTTCTCTTCGATTCTTACAAAAGCGTCAAAATAATGAAATTCCCACTTATCATCACAACGTGTGTGGCAATCAGAAACAATGCGAATATTTAGTATTTTTCTCTGTTCATTTTACAACAACATTTCATTTTACAACGTTCTGCTCCCAACCTAATGTTGTTACTACTGTAATACTCGTTTTCATTAGATGTTGTAAAAATCCGAAACACAATGTTGCTAACTACAAGTTAACAACAAACGCAAAATTTTTCGTATATTCCTGCAAACGTTTGCGACAGACCTTCACACAATGCTTAGCGCGATCCTAAGAAACGTCGCCACGATCTGAACGAGAGAAGAGAGCACGAGATGCGTGTTACATTTCATTTGAGGTTTCATTGCATCACGCGAGACTGCGCGCCGTTTGACAAATTAATTAAAGTCCGTTGTAAAGTGGTGCTTGATAAGAGTCCAGCCCAGAATGAATAGTGGTGCAAACAACTTCGCAGCGCGTCGACCTTTTTGAGGAACAGTTAAAAAGACGGGAATATTTCAAGTATATCTAAGAATTTAACAGATTTCACGTTACCTTCAAAACTTGGTCCGACACGATAGTTTGAGACCTCTTCATGTTAATTATAAGCTTGTTCTTACCAACCTAAATTTAAAACAGTATTATCGTCGAACTATTCATTCACAAGTCTTAAAAAAATGATAGTTCGATATTGAATTCTTATTTTTGCTTAACACTATGCGATACTAAACTGAATTGAAAAGAAAATTGAATATTTTTCAGAAACTGAAAATACACTCGGAATGAAAAACTGGGAATTTTTGTAAATTCTGACGATACATTCGTACTCGTACGAACCCGCGTCGTTTGATCTGCAATAAAGGCTATCGGTTGTAGTTATGCCTGGAGTTGGGCAGTAATTTTTAAGCAGTAACTACGTGACCATTTTCACATTGTGAACACTTTTAATCAAATCGTAAAAGACAAATCGCCTAAACCGAACAATAGGTGAATAATGCGGGTTGTGTAGCATTCTTAGTAATGGTGTTTATACACATTTTGATAATGATTTGTAATGGAATCGCTACCGTGAACTGTGCTTGGCGGCAGTGGTGGACAGGTGTGCCAACGTGAGAGTCTCACTGAATTGGGTGCAAAGGTCGCGTCCAAGAAGGGGCGAGGTGCGGACGAGGGCGGGATAAGGCGAGAAGAGAGTGGGGCAAGATGGGGGAGGTTGGGGCGAGGCTGGGAGTACAAGGGGGCGAGAAAAAGGCGGGGAAGAGCGGGCGAGGCGGGGCGAGGTGGGCGGGAGGCGGGGTGAGCGGCACGGAGGAGGGAACACGCGGGACCAGGCGGGGCCAGACAGGGGGGAAGCAGGACAGAAAGGCTTATAGTAGTAGCGGGCAGCGGCCGTATGGGGAGCGGCGGCGGCTGGGGGAGGGGACCGGCAGCATCAGCGGTCGCTCGACCACAGTCAGCGCAGACGACGCAGGGGCGTTGCGTGGCAGCGCGTGCGTGGCGTGCGGCGTGGCGTGGCACGGCGTGATCTGGGCGGCGCGGTGCGTGGCGTGGCGTGGCTGCTATGGCGTGGGTCTGGCGTGGCGTCGCGAGCGTGGCGGTGCGTCGGCGACGGGCGCGCCGGTCAATGCGCTGAATAGCGCCGGTGAGCGCCATCGGCGCGCGGGGGGGCCGTGGTGGGCAGGAGAGTGAGGCGCGGGCGTGAGAGGAGGAAGGGCGTAGGCGAGAGGTTTAAATGCGGCGCTGATTTGCGCTGTGAAGCCCGTTGCCGGCCGCCGGGCGATACGCCGCTATTGAGGCGCCCGCCGCGCTCGCAGGCCCGTGTCGAGCGTTGGGCTTACGGCGGAGCGCTTTCCCCACCCCCCGCCGGGCAAACCCGCAGGCGCGCAGCAACCACGGGCCAAATGTCTGCTTTAGGGGGACAACTCGAAAAATGGAAGTTGTTCAATAAACTTGTTTACAGTTTTTAGCTGGTTTTGAAAAGCGAAGTCACAACTTGAAGACTGCACTCGAAATTAGGAGTAAGAATTATTAAATATTTACAAGAGTTCCATTCAGAAACGTATTATATAAGTAATGCTATTATCTCAAATTCGTATTTATTGAATTGAGCTGTTTTGCAAACGTATTTAAATAATATTACTGACATCGAGTAACAAGAGTTATCTCTGCTCTTTCCTCTTTAATGTAAACCAGTACAAGCAACCCTGAATGAAACCTTCAATTATCAGATTTTACAGAGATCAATCTTTAACCGAAAGGACTTGAAAAGAAATTCATGAACATTTTGTATTGTTCCCGTCAGCCAGATTGGTGTTTCACAAGGAGCATCTTGGACGAAAAGTACAGATTGGACCAGAAAAATAAATAAATAAATTATTTTATTTTGAACTTGAATCTGCTCAACAACGCGTAGAAGGTGAAGGCAGCTTGCATATATCGTAGGACATAAACGAGGCGTGACATTGATGGGCCTAATGTAGTTTTGCAAACTAATGAAGATGACGAGGCGACACTGCCGTTTCATGCGATTGCCTTCGCCAGACGCCAAGCGCCGGGGAGGGGCGCTCCGTGAGACGATTAATGCCCTGTCGCACCGGAGGGCGCCAGCGAGGGCAGCGCCGCCGAATTCGCCGAGCGGCGCGTCAAGGCGGCCCGGGCGGAAGCGGCGGGCGCGTCAGGGTAAACGAGCAACGTCGTTCGCGGGAGGAGGAGGCGTTTGTCGCAGGGCGGCGCGGCGGCGGCGGTGGCAGAGGGTGGGCTGGGAAAGGGCGACGGGGAGGAGCGGCAGGGTGAGCAAGCAAGGGGTGGACCGAGTGGTGGTCAGCACAGGGTTGAATGGGGCAGGGTCGGTGGGGTGGGGTGGCGGGGTGGGGGTCGGGGGGTCGGTGGGGTCGGGGTGGTGGTGTTGGTGTGGGGTGAGGTGGGGTGGGGTGGGGTGGGTGGGGTGGGGTGGGGTGGGGGTGGGGTGGGGTGGGGTGGGCGGGCGGCGGGGCGACGGTGGGCAGCCAAAGGCGCGCTGCTCAATGCAGAACAGGAGACGCACAACGAGGGCGGGGGGCGGTGGCGACGCCTGTCTGGGCGAAGAGCCATGGGCGTTGCGCTGGCGAGAGATCCTGATTGCCGAACGCGGAGGTGCTCGAAGGTCGACTGGAGATGAAAGGGGGAAATACTCTGAACCTACACACCGTAGTGATTGGACCGGAGTTCTGACAGTGGGTCAGCGAAGTACCTTTAACGGAAGGGGAAGGGCGAATGTGAGAGAGGGTTATTTGAAGAGAGAATATTAAGGGGGAGTGAGAAGATCTGTATAAGCAATGATCAGAACATGACATGACGATGGTATAACAAAGATATGAAGTTCTTTATAATGAAAAAACTTTAAACGTTTTTAATTTGACGCAAATATTTCTTTGTAATAATAAGATTTAATCAGTTATTCAAGGCTTTGTGGTTAAAAATGCATCGAAAATAACAACCTAAAATGTTAGTATCTCAATTTTCATAAAAAAAGTGGAAGAGGCAATAAAACCTGATACGCAATAGTGCTACCTACACGTAACAAAACATCGCGCATGGCGGGAGAGCGCAGGGGAGACGGACAAGCAGCGGACAAAAAGGGCAGGGGAGAGGGCGAGCGAGAGCGTCGCCAGGAAAGGGAGCGGCGACGCAGCAAAGTGGGCGGAATGTGAGAGAAAAGGCGAGTAGAAAGGGGAGAGGAGAGGTGGCAGATAACAACAGAGAACGGGTGGAGGTCAGTAGATGGAAAAAGAGTGGGTGGCGGACGGGAAGAAAGCGGGTGGAAATGGAGATGGGAAGTGTGTGAGGGCGGGAAGAAGACAGGGTGAGTGTGGGCGGAAAGTGGGAATGAGGACGTGGTGGCAGATGGGAAAAGCACGGAGATGTGTTGACGGGAGAGAGCGGGTGTTTGACGTGAAGAGACAGGTGTGGTAGATGGGAAGAGGGTGGATGGGAGTAAGTCAGAGAGCGGGTAGAAGATTGGGAAGGAGGGCGAGAGGAAGAATGGGGAAAGAGCGGGTGGAGGACAGGGATGAGGGCGGGTTGCCTATCGATTGTGGCCGCACGCTGCGCAGCGCAGGAGGTGACGGGGCAAAGCGCGGGCGACGCGCCGGGCTGGACGCGCGCGCCTCGGCGTGGGGTGGCGCGGGGCGGCGCGGGGCGGCGCGGGGGGCGGGGCGCGGGGCGGCGCGGGGGGGCGGGGCCGGCGGCGGGGCGTTGCGCGGGGCGGGCGCGGGGGCGGCGCGGGGCGGCCGGGGCGGCGCGGGGGGGCGGGGGCGGCGCGGGGCGGCGGCGTGGGGCGGCGTGGGGGCGGCGTGGGGCGGGCGGAGGCGGCGCGGGGCGGCGCGGGGGCGGCGCGGAGGCGGCGCGGGGCGGCGCGGGGCGGCGCGGGAGGCCGGCGTCGGGGGGGCCGCGGGGGCGCGCGGGGGCGACGCGGGGCGGCGCAGGTGGGGCGCGGGGCGGCAAGATGGCGGGGCGACTGATGCCGGGTCGCACTGTCGGAAGGCGGAGGAGGCGCGGGGGTTTGGCCGTGCGTGGATGTTTAGAAGCAAGCGTTAGCGACAGCTGTTGGCAGCGGACGTAGTGGCATGCAGGCGCGGGTGCGCGGTGGGGACGGGAACAAGGTGGGATGGAATTCGCGGTGGATGAGGCGTTGTAGTGGGCGTGACGCTCAGCGGGGAGGGGAAGGGGCGATGGAATGAAGCCAGAGTGGTGTGGTTCGCCGCGAGCGGATGGAACCACGGTCCGAAGCATTCGTTGTAATGAAGGACGACTTTGGCGGAACATGTAACTCTATTTGGAAGAATGGCCGAACATCTGAAGTCAGAGTCTGTGGAAACGGATAAACGATGTACATCAGTTGGGGAAAATGAACAGATATGAAAAAAGCATTGCGCTGTGTACGTCAACCGCTAACTACGATAATGCACTTCAAGTGTGCATCGAATGGAGACCCTCATTATAAAACCTGATATTATAATAACGAAATTCTATTCAATATCATGACTTTGTATTCACTACTTAAATCACGTTGTTATATATGTGTCAAAATTTGCAACACTTGAAGTACACTCAACAAATTATTTTATTTGGCAATAAAGGAAAAGTTGAAGTTTGGGAGGCCTTTCAGGAGAGAAACACATGGGATACGTGTAGGGAAAGAAATATCTAGCAATCAAAAATGTCAAAGAATAGGTACCGCGATAGAAGTGATTCAGACGGCAACAAAACTTCGATACGCCTCCGCTCCCACCCGCGCCTTTCCCAGTGTTTCCTCAGCTGACGCCCTGGTAACTTGCGGCGGACGACCACGATCCCGAGCTTCTTTTCACGCGGGAGGTCGCCTTTCCGCCCGCAGAACGTTGGAAGAAAAATAATATAAAATAATAGGCAAAATAGGTTCGAGAATAAGAAACCAAACCGAAACAAAAGTACACTCCTCACATCTCAATGCGAAGGCGGCCAGTATGGGTTGCCGGAGCAATAACTCGGCATAAGAGTGGTCGCGCACGGCTGCGAACGTAAGCAGAGCGTAGGGTGCGGGGAGCGGGCGATGGTGGGAGGGGGTGAGAGGGTTAAGCAGCAGGTTGAATTCTGTGAGGGATGAGGTGAGAGGCGCGAGTGGGTCGGCTTCTTACGTGGCGGCAGCGTGGTGCCGACCGGACTCTCGCGTGCCTCAGATATTTGTTCTTTTTTGCCTCCTACACGTAAGAAGATTATACGACAGACGGTCCTGCGGAATCATAACATAGGTTAAATACTAATCAAGCTAGCTAGTAGATTTTTTTTGTAACTATGTAACGCCATTGAATTTGAGAACGCAACATTACTTCAATAAACTAAAATGTATTAATATATGATTTAATTAATTATTATTTAATAATAATTTAATGATTGTAGTTATTAAAAATGTATCACCTAATATCATTACCACACGGAAATTTCACATTTTTACACGACATTCAGATTTAAATTAAATTCAAAATTGTGTGTGTCGAGAAATGAAATTTTAATAAAGAATGGAAATCACCTTGAAATCCACTAAAAAAGCTTGCAACAGCTGTTAGAAATTTAAGACAATTACATTAATAATAGTTTTCTCACACATTTAAGACTGATAATAAGAAAAGAAATGAACACGTTTTTTTTATAAATCAACATTAACTTGTATTACATAATTGAGAATCCCATTGTGCGTAAAACACGAAACATTTTCTGGCCAGTCATAACGTTGTGTGGAATCAAAACCTTCAAAAGTCTAACAAGGCACCCGCGCAACAAGGGTCATTGTCAAATTGCTTCTCGTTCTGGTTTCCTTTTCCCGCTGAATCGCAGCGAAAGATCGTTGCCCGATAAGGAGCTGCATCGTCGCCGACGTGGGGATGTTCGCGAACGCTGCCTCCTTGATTATACAAACGAGTCCTTGCGAGCGTCCGCGGGAAGGGGGGGGGTGGGGTGGGTGGGGTGGGGGAAGAAGCGGTCGGTTTACCGTTGGCAAAAGCGTTATTTGAAATTCGCCTCAGACTCACGCGTCCGCGCCACACCAACCGTCCTCGCCAAACGCGGCCGCCGCCGGCCGGGCGGGCGTGAAGGATTGTAAAACTCCGCAAGAGGCTGCTCCGAAGGAGGAAGGGAAATGAAAAGGAAACAGAAACGATCTTTTCAGCAGGGGCGGCTCCCACCTTTTACTGGATAACGATGGAACAGATCCCGTTTAATCTCCTGCGAGAGCCCCGCCATGAATCAGCATAATTTCATGCTAGCCGTAATAATTAAGGAGAATTTAAAAGCTAATTGGAACGATAGATGCGTTGATACGGAAAAAGAAACGTAAGGTGATGCAGAGAGAAACTGCCCTAAGAGGCCGTAAAAGAGATGTGCTCTCGGGCGGTGAGAAGCCGTCGAATCGCAGATGAGGGAAATTAACTGGAGGGGCTCGGAGATGAGGGTGAGGGGCCTGGAAGAAATGAGATTGGGGAGGAAGATGAAGGAGACGAAACGATGGGGGGAGGGGAGAATCTTTCAAGAGGGTGAGGAAGGTCAATGAACAACAAAGGACTGCGGAGCGGAGAAACATTCAATGAAGACAGCAAGCACAGAGACACTACAAACAGCATTGGTAATACAAAAAAACGGAACTTGAGGCAGGTCGAAGTACAGAAAGAAAAGTAAGTGAGCTACAGTGGGGGAGAGGCCGTTTACTCAATCGGAGCAAAGTGTAAAGAGAGTTGAGGGTCCAAGGGGTTACGTTTCATGGGAAGAGGAGGGGGAAGAAGAAGCAGCTGACGTCATAGATGTCGAGGAGGTGTGCATGCAAGGCTCATCCACTTCCGATACTCTCGATAAAGCATCCTTCAAAATTATTTATTATTTCACATATTATTTCACATACAATTCACAGGGGTTAAACGGCATTTTCTTTATTGTGTTAGGATCAAGAAGTGTTTGATTACTGCTCGTAAATGTCACTCCACGAAACATAATTCAGGATCTTACTATGTGCTTGGTCACAGACATTCAAAAGAGTTGCTCAAGAACATAATTCTTCATAATGCATTACGTACAAACCAAGAAGCACCTAATTGATTCTTCGCTAAAATTCTCACGAGGGTTTCTAATTACAATTAAAAACCGTCCCCGTTGTGTTTTACGATCAGCATCTGCTTTGGAGACACTCCTATCCACTCACGACTATTGAAACGATCCAGGGCATTTTAACTTCCACGTAAACAGGTGTCTACACTTACACCGGCGCGTTCTACCTTTGCACCTTTGTGTAAGAGACATTTTATGTTTCTAACGTCATCGAGTCAGCGATCGGGACTGTGTGTGCTAGTGGATCACAAACAGGCCCACCTGAAGGAAAAGACCACGCAAATGGTCGCGTTTTAAACACCCACGGTTTCTTCAGGCATGTATTATCATTATAAATACATTATTCACACTTTATCGTATTTCTTCCAAAAGCGTACCATGCGAAGTTGGCGATTGTTACGTAAAGTAACATCAGGCAACACTGGCGCCTCTTCACCTGAACTATGTAATTTTGTTCGCAGTTTCAATGATTAGTTGCAAGTAAAAGCGGGGGCCCGCAGCGCAGTCGTTTCGGCTGTAGCCGCAAGCGGCGGGGGATGTTCGCTTTAGTGCAGCTTGACCCATCTATTATATGTGTCACCTTCAATACCCCCACTCCTAACCAGACCCCTTCGGGACTGAATGTTGTGTGAATGCGACAGAAGAAAATGACTGCATGCGTACCGCGGGAGAAAGCTGCGTAACGGGGTTAAGGTTCACCACCTGAGCGCCCTCCCTACCTGTAAAAGGATTCAAGCGCTGCTACATGCTTACGAGTCACAGGAAGAAGGAGGAAGGGATCGGTCGCCATGGGCTTATGAGACACGGCGGGGTTAGCAAGTTGAGGTAAACGTCAACGGACTCTACGGTGCAAAAATGCAGTGGTGTTAACTGAGGACAAGGTGCGTCAGCTCATAACAGAAAGACTAAGTTGACGTAAATGGCCCAATAATGTCTATGATGCATGATGATGATAGGCCCTACAACGCACTGCGTACACGCACCACCCGACCCCAGACCTCCCCACGCGGGAAGGGGGGAGAGCGCGTGAGAAAGTGTTCGCTCCGCGGGAGAAGGCGGCGGGTGTCGAGACAAACGGCGCGCGCGCCCCGCAGCGACGGCGGAGGCGGCGGCGGCGGCGGCGCAAATAAAACTTTTTTTCCCGCGCCGCGGCAGCGGCGAGAATTACCAAAAGTAATGTTGCGAGAGCGGCGGCGGCAAGACGCATGCCGCTGCGAGGCACGCCCAGTGGGCCGCCGTTTCTTTCACCGCGACTTTCCGTCTCACGTCAGAGATAGCGCCGGAAAAATCGCCGCGTTTCATAACGTAAGAGCTTATTTCTGAAGGGGCGTATCTCTTTTTCCGTTTGTTTTCTAGGTTGGGGTTCTTATGACGCTTCTCCATCGTGGTGTCACATTTTGTGTGTCAAAAATTGCGCTTCTCCAATGTTAAACGGTTCTGGACAACAGTTGTATCCAATCTTGAAATACAAAGCTGAATGTGAATACGTTCTCTTCCTCAAAAATGTTTCTTACGGAGATTCGTAACTATAGAAATAGCCCCTCAATTCCTACTTGAAATCAAATCTGTAGGTTAGAAGGATAACCGCTCCAGACTCTCAACAGGGCGGTGCACTTTGCCTGCACTGGCCCACGGCTCATTAGAGGACCACTGCAGTGGCCAGCTGCTTGTTGAGTCAACCGGACGAAAGGGGAAAGGACACGCTGGGGTGCAATCGACTCTACTCTAGTCAGAGGGAGTGACTCGCGGGCAATCACCAACAGTCTGGCCATAATTTGTGGAATTATGCAGCCATCTGCTTAAACCAAAATAAGTTGGAAAGGAAGCCAGGCACATTCGAAAGATGAGAGGTCGTCAAACCCTGCAAAGGAGAATTATTTTGCTGTTGCTTTACCCACGTCTGGAATTTTCTGTGTATGCTAGTTAAATTACATTTATGATCAAGATCTCAGACACCTGTTCAGTGGCACAATGCAGTTCTGCTCGGGAGGAAAAAGGTGATTATGATAATTTTCCCACAACCTTTTTTTTGTTATCCTTTATATTAAATGCAGGAATTATTAAACGTTGCTGAATGAAGTTTTGTAAAGTAGTCGACAATTCTGACTAACCGTACATTACCTGCTTGAGAAATTTCTCCCAAAACTTTAACAATCTAGGTGGAACTCTTTCGCAGTATACTAGATGGTCTCAGCTCTAGATGCTATCCGTGTCTATTTATGAGAGCGAGGACAGGACGGGAAAGGAAGAAATTGCGCGGGTCGTGGCACGTTTTGAAGCACTGCCCCGGCATAGTCCATGCTCGAGCCAGGAATCCCCAGGGCAACGGAACGTCCGTTGTTGGCTCACAACGACTCAAATATTCCATAAAACGGTATTCATCCAGGGTAAAAATTTGCAACGATTATAATGTAGACTGTTCATAAAATAGACAAGACAATTTCATCGGCATCATACCAATCAAGTTCGGTACGAGTATTGCTGAATATATCGAAAAACATTTGAACCTAATGGAAGTTTCAAGTCATTCGACACGAGGCAAGAAACGAAGTTAGATAATAGAAGTGTAATCTGGAATTGACCAATGGTAGGTAATTACATTTTAAAAAAATACAATACAATGAAATACAAAATGTAGAATTAATAACAGGTATAGCAGTAGGCTACATAAAATCGAACGAGTTTATCAATCGATCGTTTCGAAGTAGAACAACATAAAATGCTTTAGCAAATCTCGCAACCATCGAATCCATACTCTTGCCCTCAGCACTTTCATTCGGTAGAGCACGAAACAACGAAACAATCCGAATTTCGCAAGACAACGCCTTCCCAAAACCACATTGTCTCTGACCCAACGGTTCTTTTCTTCCCAGTTCTCGCCGCTGGGCCAACCGACGAGGCGGCGTATTTCGGCCTCGCGTTTCCCCGCGCGCACCAACCGTGCACGCGCGGAATGAACATCGTGCCGGGGGAGGGGGAGGGGAGGAGCGTAATGAGCGTGGGGTACGCTCGTGCACGTCCGGCTCCGAACCGGAGCTTTTTGAAAATGAATGTCCGCGCGACACCGGACATTGCGCGCTCGCGGACCGCATTTTCTAATTACACGCACTCTCGTCGCTAATACTTCATTTTCTCTCGCGCGCGCGCGCGTGAAGGCGAGGCGCAGTGCGGGAGGCGCTCTTTGACGCATCGCTGCGGCGACGGACGACGAGGCCCCGGAATTAGTGCACCGACTAGAAGTTAATTTCACGTGAAATATTAACAATGGGATAACAGGTAATAGGGAAATGGAGTACCTTCACAGCACTGGATCATAATTTGGCGAGCCTTGTAGAGCCTCGTGTACTCCCACGTGGGTTTCTTATATTGAAATAAAATGATAAACTTTAATCGAAAACCTGCTTTCATTATTGTGTATCCGCAAATGCGTCCAATTGATGTTACACGTTCAGACACGAACATGTGATTGCTTCTTTAGAAACTTTTGAATTCGACATTAAGCTATATGTTTATATTACATGTTCTGCTAATTTATTGTATTTAACTTTCCAAAATTATTATGTTTTTTACGATTCATACATAGGTATTTAAAATCGAGGACATTTTATTTCTTGGCATTTATAAAAATAATGAATCTTATCATTTCTAATATACAATATAATATCCTATCTAGCGCTTTCAGCATCCAGATTGTAGACCATTTCAGCTTCATTTTCGCGTAATTCCCTATTTTCTCTCACGCTCCGTCCATAAACAGAGAGTATTAGTAGGAGGGATAGCAAAATAAAATGAAATTATTATGGAAAGGTATTGTGGCCCGTGTTCCACAAAAATCTATCAAAGAAACATGAACCCGTCACAGAGAGAAGATTCCATCGCATCAACAAGCCCGCTGCCAGATCAATAGTCCTACTGCATAATCTGCTCAGACAGCACTGCAAAACCAAAACGAATCTGACCCACTTGAAGCGATCGTAAGAAAAAAATCCACAGGGAAGCGTTTGAAAAGCTTGCCACTTGCGAGCGGAAAACGCCCGTCGCAATGCATCAACGCTCTCGCCAAACTGAAGACAAACATACTATCGAGTTACCACGGCGAGCGGCGCGACGTTACCGCACTTTATGAGCCATAAAGCCGCATCACGGGCGTGCGGCGGCGCGTGTCCCCAATCACTCGTCAGTCGCGCCTGAGAAATGTGACAACGAGCGCTCCGCATAAGCGACGCGCGCCGTCCGCACTTCGCCCACGCCCACAAATCCCTCGCCCGGGCTCCCGCGAGGGCGAGCGGGCGGGAGGGATGGATGAAAGAGAGGCGGTGCGGAGCCGGTGGATCGGGGAAGGGGAGCGGCGGGGCGGGTGGGGGAGACGAAGAGGCAGGGTGAGTGGAGGAGAGCAGGGTCAGAGCGGGGAGGAGAGGCGCGGTGGGTGGGTAGAGGAAGGGGAAGGGCGGGTGGTGGAGAGAAGGGGAGGGTGAGGAGAGGAGGGGAGGGGCGCGGAGGGTGGGTAGCGGAAGGGTGTGGTGGGCGGGAACGGGAGGCGGGGCGCAGGAGGGTGCAGGCGGGGCGGGGCGGAGCGGGGCGGAGGGAGGGAGGTGGTGAGCGGCTGCGGGTCGGAGGTGTGCGCGCGAGGCGAGACCCAACATCCGCAGCGCCCTGGCTGCAGCCCCTGCTTTTCCATTGGCCTGAAATAGAGCACCGGAGATTTCACTATTGAGCGGGTTGCTTCTCCAAAACATCAGTAAATGCATTGGCGGGCTATAAGAAAAAACAGTCCTGATGATGTAAATTCGATGGATTCTGTGGAAGTATATCAGTTTTGAAAATATATCAGGTACTATTTAATTCAAGTGAACGGTTTTTCCATTTTAGGTTTCATGATAGCAATGCTGCTGTTACTAGGCAGTGGTCAATATCTTGGTTTGAAGAGATGTGATACATTGGTAACGATAGCATAACTCCAACTTTTTAATTGATGGTCTAACTTTCTCATATTTTCAACCGGTCGCGGTACAATCAAGAAAAGGATGCCTTGTGTTTCAATTATACTAATAACAGTCCAAATTTTTTTTTCCTGCATGACAGTAAACTGGCACACTTGAAGAAGCATACTGATAATCAGTATTTTCGAAAAACCCAACGTTCAGTAAATTAGAATTGATAAAAATACATTTATACTAGCGAAACATTCCGTGAACTCTCACGAAGAGTATCATTGCGAGTCCGACAGTTACGAATAGTTACCTTACTCTATCGAAAATACATCTATATAGAATTACGCAACTTATTTCCCATAAAAGCTCACCTCTAATAAACCGTTCTGAGTGGAAAGCATTTGAACAACCAAGCCAGAACTTCTCTCACGTCGCATTTCTAATCGTTTCCACGCCCAGGGCGTAATAAACACAGCATATATTCCCAACGACAGCTTTATACGCAGTCGGCATATCTGTAATGGCAGCCGCGTGCAAGGCGATACATATTCACTTAATAAATATTTAACATGGCGTCCGGTAAGCCACCGGCCCTGAGGAGCGAGCGGACTCCATCGGAACTTCCGCACGCGTCGCCTTCGCAACATCCACGCCCTCCCCGGCCACGCACGCCCCTCCCCGTACCTTGCCATAAAGAGACAGAGGCCTTTTTGCGGCGGGAACGCGCGCTTTTTTTATAGGGCGGGCAACCTTCGAAAGCCGCGGCGAGGGCAGGCGTGGCAAGGGCGCCGGAAGTGACGTCAGGCGCTGACGACGTTCCGCCGTTCGCGCGAGGCCCTCTGTGCGGGATAGTCGGGAGTGTGTCGCCGAGCGACGCCTTGTTCCCCGCAGCGCTGCGCCCCGTCACACCCCTGCTCGCAACTCCGCGTTGGTAGGCTGGAACTGTCGCCACTTGCCTCGCCTCGCCGCCTGCCCTGCTTCCACCCGCTCCTGCGCCACATAAACGCCCGTCCCGTCCCGTCCTTCACCGCCGCAACGCTCTGCACTCTTCCAGGGTCTCTTCGGATCTGGGAGGAGAGAAAGAGAAACGAGACAGTCAGAAAAGAAAAGGAGAAAGAGAGGAGACAGAAGGAGAAAGAAAGAGGCAGATAGGCAGAGAGAGAGAGGGGGAAGGGAGAGGAGAAGGAGAGGAGAAGGAGAGGAGAGGAGAAGGAGAGGAAGAGAGTGAGAGTTGGAGAAGTGAGAGTGAGAGTGAGCAGTGAGAGTGAGGAGTGAGTTGAGAGGAAGAGAGCAGAGAAAAAAGGCCAGCGTTCAATTATTACATCAAATATAAAAATATGTTGGCCAATAAGTACCCGCTTGCGCAGTTGAAAGAAATGAAAATGGTTAATAATATGAAATAAATTTCCTGTAGATTTCTTTAAACAATGACTGCTGAGAACACGCGATAATTTACTGATAATATATGCAAATACGAGTAGTGCACATCTAACTCAAAAAAGCTATTATAAGGGAAAACTAGAATCATGAGTTGACTTGAATTGTAGTGGATGGAACTCTTTTTAACTAAAATTGTTTAACACACTGGATGGAGTTATTATGAATCAATATACTTTTTTCTATTATGTCATAAATGATATAATTTCTAATTTTCTTCTTTAATATCATTAGGAACAGTCATAACCACTGAAATATGCCAGCATCAAATGCATGAAGAATGTTAACTTGTCAAATAATTAATTATCGTTGATGTATTACGATCTGCAATTATGAGTAACGTATTTGTTACTACCTTTAAATTTAAATTCATTTGTTAATTCAAGTCTGTTCTGTCTCAAGAAAATACATGTAACAAATTCAATTAGTAACAAATTCTCTGGACAATGGTTTTAGTTTCAATACAATAATTTGCGCAAAAAAACTATATAAGGATATGCTAGAAGACACGAAACTATAATTTCACTACAAGTCTCAAGAAGAAACATCTCTTTAAATGCCAGAGAGGAAATTTTAAATCTCCAGCCCAGTACGTAAAATAAAACGAAAATTATTCTAGACTTGTTAATTCTAGTTTAGCATTTCGTGCAAAATGTAAACGAAGTTAACAAGCTCGAGTTTCATTAAAAATTATACAAAACTTGCAGGAATGTCTTTCGCTCAATTCATAAATACCAAACGGAAAAAAAAACTCGGCTTAGAAATGCAAGTTAACTGAAATAGCATACTCTACTATATTTTTCACAGTAAATTCATTAACGCTCTTCATGAATTATATTATTGTAATTTAAATTTAATTTATCAATATAAACATCAATTGCGTACTAGAACATAATTCACTTACTAATACCCTTTATTTTCAGGATTAACAAGAAATCCAAACTAAAATTAAAAATGTAATTTACATTAGTATTCACTGGAGGTACTGCGTACACAACACGTTCTAAGTCCTGTTGATATACCTCGGTACTGTGATTATCCAGACGTTTACACCTCTTCAAATATTTCAAAAATGTCAAATCGCGAACCAGAGACTTGCACAACTCTTTGCCGAAATCTGAGGAGCCGGTGCAATTTGAGATTCACGGCGCCATCGACAGTCGACTGTCGCGCCAGACTGCGCTTGCGCTACTCGAGCCTCTCCGCACCCCAACTCCCTGGATTCTGCGCGCGTTTAATAATTAACAAATAAGGCCGTAAATAAATAAGGAGGGTCTACGGCCACCACGCCATGCCTCGTCGCTGGAAGCGGGGGGGGGGGAGGAAGTGACGTAGCGAGAACTGGGCCAAGAGAACAAAGGCGGCTGGCGACACTCGGGAAGGTGGGCGACTGGGCCTTCGGGGAAGTGGGCCACAGCGCACTTACATCAGACGCAAGGGAATATTTAACCAAGTTGTCAGCGCAAATGTCTGTTACTGGGTTGAATAACCTTTGAATGGAAGACGAAAACCAATCCATTTCTTTAAACAATAAATGTTGGAAACGCGGTGACTGCTAATTTCAAATTATTAAGTATTACACTTACACTTCCTGGATTGAATAACCTTTCAATAAAACACGAAAACCACTCGATTTATTGATATTTTAAAGTCATTAAGTACTTCACTTACAATTCGGGAAACAGACAAATCTATAAAAAGGTGTGGTCGTGAAACGAACGAACAGTAGACCAAATTAAAGCATTAGAGGGCTTTCTTCAGACGTATACGCAGAATTTGAATAAAATTAAGCAAGATTGAAATTGGGATAAGCAACAAAAATACTACAATTTAATGTATTACAAGTGTAAAATAAACGAATACGCAATTCAATGAAAGCCACTAGAACAGAGGGAGGCGTTCTGTGAAGATAAAGAGTAGAGATAACATAAGAATATAAACAAAGGCAAAGGAATATATTTAAAAATAATTTAGTACGATGGGCAACGCGGGTCAAAAGACGCAAGGAAGGACTTTAGGAATACAATCGATGTGATTGTTCCTGAACTAAAAAAACAAGTAATAGAAAAATAATATAAGGAAGAATAAAAGGAAGGGAAAAAAATAACTGAAAATATTCAAGAACAAGTGGAAAAAAACTCCGTAAAGAGTTATCAAGTTCAATTCCCTTCCCCTCCTCTATTTGGTCGAAAGCGGAAAATTAACCTGAAAAACATAAAATAAAATTAAAAAAAAAAGTCAGTGGTCTCTCGCAGGGCATTCCGATTTCACGCGCGCATTGTCATTCACGGCGGGAGTCATACGCGCAAGCGACAGAGCTACGCGTCTTGGCGCGCGCCTCGGGCGAGGAGCGGCCCGCGGGGGGCGGAGGCGGGGCCGGGGGCGTTCTCTCCCACGGCTCCCTGCCATTTTACGCCGCGTTACCTCTCTCGTCGATTTGTCGCCGGTCCGGCGGAGCGGCGCACCAGGGCTGCACAGAACCCGTCGCCGCGCTCCGGCTGCGGCTTCGGGAGGAAACGTGCCAGCCCGGAACGCCGGGCTCATCTACGTGGGACTGGAACGCTCGATTCCTTTCCGATGTACGTACACTATACGTTACAGATCGCATTATCCGTTTCGTTTCCAATCTACTTGCAGTATCCGTTTGCAGGCTAATGGATCGATGGACGTGACGGACAAGAGGTGGAACTTAGTTTACGTAAATGGCGATAATGCAGTGAAGGATGTAGATGGTAATGAGCGAGTTATTTTTATTCCTTGAAATAGTTATGTAGATTAGTTCTTAAATAGCTCGGGAAAGTTTTGAACCAATGCAATTTAATACATTTGAAGTAGTTTAAATACAGTAGAATTGTAAGGTGATTTATGTGTGCAGGTTGAAGTCATGACCATGAACTCACGCCCTCTTCATCAGGCACACATCACCTAGAAACGTTACGTAAACATAAAAGAGAAATTAAAGTCCAGAGGATCGTGGCAGGACTGGACAGAACATTTGCTGTGGTCCGATCCGCTTCGGGACAAAACGCACCAGACGGAAAAGCTGGGATTATCTAAATGAAAATGAAAATATATTCTACTCTTTTCCAATCGATAAATTGTTACACACGATTCTCAAAACATATTCTTTTCCAATCTACTCGGGTTACCCTTTAGTGAGATTCTCACTCAAAACTACATATGGCATTTTAATCATCGTGTTATGTACTATCACGGGCATAAACATTTTCCTTCGTACTTTTAAATGTCGTAATGCACCTCATGTCTTATACCGTTCGGGACGTGGGCGCCCAAGCACAGGTAGCTGATGAATGGCTAACGTGGTCAATAATGAAACGATATGTAAAATAAGTAGTAGTTTGCATCACCTTTCCAAGGCACATTCGCAAGGAGAAACATTTTGCTTTTTACGTGGGTAGAACTTACGACCCAACCTAAGAGACGTTGCCTAAGCAGTTGCATGTTCTATTCAAAGCACCATGACACTCTACAAATGTAAATTCAAATATTTAATTAAAAATAAATTTTGTAACGTTTGTTGTGATAAATGCTGTTTCCTTTCAGCATAATGATCGTCACAACTTTAAAATAATTATATTATTAACAAAGGATTCTTAACAGAACAATTGGCATTTATAGAATGAATACTAGCCAGAGGCGAATGATAATAATAATAGTAGTAATAATAATAGTAATAATAATAATAATAATAATAATAACGGATGCACATAAGAATAACAAAAACATAATTTGTCACTGACAATCCTTTTTTATTCATTTTTATAAACGGAGGCATTCACAGGATGCCGTTAATTTTTGAAAAATGAAATTTCAGACAGACATATCGACACATATATAATGACTCTACCTATTACGCTGAATGCTTTCACGCTACTCTGAATTTTTAAGGGGGAAATAAATTGAAAACTCAGTTCAACAAATTTGTATGCATATATCCCAAATTAATTCAGTAATTTGAATTGAAACAAATTAATGTTCGCCAGCGACCGTCATAGGTTGCTTATAAAGTCACAAAATAAAAACATATTGTAAGAACAAACGAAATAAAAGTAATGCTTGAATAAGCTAGTATACAATAAGAATTATGTCAATGTTATTTAGTTCAGGAACTATGTACCACGATTTTGCCCGAGAGCGACGTCTAAACCAGAGTGCCCCTGGCCCGAGAGGTAAACATGCAATTAACCCATTGCATAAGCAAAACCCATTTGTTGACTGTTTCGTGCTAAAACCAATGAGAATTCAAAACTTATTGAGTTTGCACCTAGGCACTCAAAAGCGAAAAAATAAACATTGTAAACGTGTAGATAACCATTTTATTTTATCTCAGGCTTCTAAACGAACCAGTTAGATGCACTAGTTAACACCACAAAGATTGTCAGTCACTTTGAGAAAAAATGATGGCATATAAACAAATCAACTATAATTATGCAGATAATGTGGGTTATTTCAACAATTCTATTTTCAACAGTTTTTACACTTTTACACATTATACATAGGATTATACATCCCCCTGCCTTGAATTGAAGATTTCTACATGGTGATTATAATGCTCCGTGAGTCTGAAATGTTTAGAAGTAAACTAAGAACATCTATCTATGGCCGCTTTCGCCAAAATCGAACCACGCCTGAGAAACAGGGAATTAGCAGTTCTAATATGTACAATCAGTCTATACTACTTGCTAGAATAAGGAGAAGAGAAACCCTGCAGGTTGGAGAACTCAATCTACGAAATTTCTTTAAGAAGAAAAAGCCATACTGCAAAACGAGAGAATCAAGCAACCAGCTCGCTCTTAGGAAGGGGGCAGCGGGCGGAGCGCGCGGAGTGCTAAGTGCCGGCAACGGGGCAGATCATGCTCGCTCGAACCAGGGGACCGGGAGGGGAGGGGAAGGAGGGCGGGAGGGGTGGAGTTGGCGGAGCGGGGAGGGCGGTAACCGGGGCGGTGGTGGAGGCGGGGGCGTGCCGAATGCCGCACACGTGTGCCAGCTGACAACCACGCGCGCGCTTCTCCGCATCTGAGTCACCGTCCGTGAGCATGTGGAGCGCCTCAGGCAAAGGGGTAAGGGGCCTCGAGCATTTACAAGATCGCGGGGAAGTGCCTGGAGGTACTCGTACCTTTGAGCATGGCGATAAGCGTGGCTGTGTGCTTGTCCATAAGGGAGGCGGAGTCTATGGAAACACGCCCGTGATGGTGTCGCCTCGGCAAGCGAAGAGCAATAAGAGTGATATTCGTGAATGTTACGTCGCCAGCGGGATCATGCGCTTAAGTTTGAGCAGTTATGGCGGTGGGTACGATGTGATGCTCATTGCTGCCGTGGCGGAGGCGGCGCTGAAGTTGTTGGTGAGTGAGGAATGGTTGTTGAATAATTAGGGATTCCGGGCGCGTCAACCGCTAAGGTCATTAGTCCCGTAAGTGAAATGCATGTTTTTATCCAGGAAGGTGGTGGTGATTTTCCCCCACTGGCTGGTGACATCCGGCGCCGACTTACGATGACTAGAAGTGTAATGTGTATGTAAATGTGAGTGTACATGTGTGTAAGTAAAGGGTAAGGATAGGTCAAAGAAGAGGAAGGAAAGATCGCGCGCGAAAAACTATCGATCAGAACCGGCCGGCCGGTAGAATTCTCCTCCAGACAGAGGCCAAACTCGACTCATCTATGAAACTAGTGTCGAAAACCCTGTCGGGACTCGAACGTTAGGACCACCCAGTCCGAGGACCAGCAGTGGTATCAGTTTTTGCCCAGAGCCACCTTTGCCAGTATGGAATGGTTGTGATAGCGACCTTAGCAGCAGCGGTGATTTTGGCGGAGATGATTAATGGTGTGAAGGAACTGCAAGTACCCAGAATTAAAATAGTGGGATCCAGCAGTACAAGGGATTGCGGTTGCAAATGCTGGTTGGTCGTTACGTATGAATAATGACTTTGATGGATTTGTAATTATGGTAATATGATACAAATGATTATGAAATCGTGAAATAGGAGGTATAAGGAATGGAAGGACACTGACAAAATCTGCCGAGATTTCCCTTCGTCCTCCACTAATTCTATCTGAATCGCCTGAGATGTGAACCCTAGCACTCAAGAGTTGAAACGCGAACAGCCTGAGCACTACTACCCAACGACTTGCTGTGGTTGAGTGGTGGAAGTAATTACGTAGAGAATTGTTGGAAGGCGAAAGTCGTGTCAAAGACAGGCCGGTGATGGCGGGTCTGTGGGAGGAGGTAAACCGCGGCTTTTGTCGGTGAGATTCCCCCCGAATCTACAAAGGAGGACAAAAGAAGTAGACTCACACGAAGGGTTGTGGCAGCAGAGAACTGTGTTTTCGCCGCCGACATGTGCTTTTAATTTAGTGAAAATTCCAGGAATGAAGCACAGCAGGTCTTAGACGACAGTAAATATCATAGCCTCTAGGGTGGTGAGCGGAATAGCAGTGATAGAATTTCTGACTTCTGGGAAGGGAAACGAACTTTCATTCTTTAAAATTTTCTTCCGAGCTCATGTTCGTAGCAATAAAATAGAGAGAAGAAACTATAAAGAAAGTTTTATTTACAAATGAAGTGCTATTTACTTTGAAATGTACGCAGTGCGATATATAAGAAATGAAAAACAATTTCCCAACAAAAAGTAATTCAAACTCACACGCATTTAAGTGAATCAAAAAATCCATGATGAACGTGAATATTTTTCTGAACAAAACAAAACATTCAAAATCAACAAGCCTTGTGAAACCCCTCCGCAGACTGTATTTTTTATACATCAGGTTCGCTTGCGACCCTTGAGGAAATAAACACATTCATCTAGCACTCCGGCGTCACACCGCACCACGTTGTTCCGCGAACGCCATAAAGCTCCTGAGGCAGTGAACCGGGAGCCCGAAAAGAAATCAAACCCTGCGTGATCTGTGGACACCACGCGGCAGACCGGGGCCGGCGGACATCGGGCAGCACACGGCAAATGGTGATCGGCGGACGATAATCGAATCTGTGAGCAGTGATCCGTGAACAGTTTTCGGTGGACGGCGATCGGTGCATGGCGATCGGTGGATGGCGATCGGCGGACGGCGATCGGCGGACGGCGATCGGCGGACGGTGATCGGCGGACGGTGATCGGAGGACGGTGATCGGAGGACGGTGATCGGAGGACGGTGATCGGAGGACGGTGATCGGAGGACGGTGATCGGCGGACGGTGATCGGCAGACGGTGATCGGCGGACGGTGATCGGCGAACGGTTGAAGGCGAGCGGCAGGCGCCGGGTGGCACGGTTTGAGGCGTATTCTACTACCTTCGCAAGCCTTGCTTCGTCGTTAACATAATATTTACGGGCTACGCTTTGACGAAAAGGCTGCGCAATGCGATGCATTTTGCATAGCGTAATCAATGAAAAAACTATCCGTAATCGCCTTATTATTTACTTTGAAATGTACGCAGTGCGATATATAAGAAATGAAAAACCATTTCCCAACAAAAAGTAATTCAAACTCACACGCGTCACACGCAAGAGATGTGGAAGTCTGAAAGTTCAATAAACATTTATTTCGAAACTTTCAAAATCAGTCAAGATTATGGGAATATGCGTTTACAATACGTGAAGTACGGCATGTTATTTCCAATTAATTACAAGCGAAGAAGTGTGGAGTATGCAGGAACGCGTACTCCTGTCCGCCTACTGCGAAAATGAAACCTGCGCGTCGGGCGTCCTGGCGCGGGGCGGGCAGGCGGAGCGCCGCCAGGCGGTGGTCGCGTGAATCCCGCGCAGCAGCGACAGCCGCGGACGGCGGCGGCGGAGATGGCAGCGCGGGCGATGGTCCGCGAGGGACCACGCCAACAGCCGGAATGGCGACGGGTGAGCCACGGAAACGGGGAGCGGAACGGCAGCGGGGAAGGAAGGGAAATAGGGAGAGCGGCAGCGGGTAGGACAGCGGGGATGGACTCGTGATGGTAGCGGGGCCGAGATAGCAGTAATGGTGGAGATGGCAGCAAGGGGGTGGGGACGTTAGCACGGGGGCTGGAACGGTAGCAAAGGTTCAGGACGGCATAGGTGAAAGCGGAGGCGAGGGTGACGCAGATGGCGGATGGGAGAGGCAAGGAAGGCATCGGGGAGAAGCGGGGACTGCAGTGGAGAGAGGCGGAGAATGTCAGATGTCAGTGGGGATGTAAAAGTAGTAGTAGTGGTAGCGGTGGCGGTGCAGGGGACAGCAGCGGTGGCGGGGGAGAGGATGGTGGCGGGGTGGGGTTGGGGGGAACGTGTTGCTCCAGCGGCAACGGCAGCGCGGCGATGTGGCCGTGCAGGAGACCGCGTTCGTGCTTCACTATGCCGTGCACGGCTTGGTCCCGCGTCGCGCCGCCCATCGGCAGCTGTTTGTTTCATGCCAGCGTCGCACGCGACTCGCGTATGAGCACGCGTTCAGCTCCGGCCACTAAAATTTGGCAACGAGTAACGCTCCACGGAAAAGGATGGGTAGAAAGAAACAAAAGCAAGAAAATATACACCCCTCAAAATATTATTCACAAGCAACAATAAGCAAACTTTCGCAAAAAGTTTCGAAATCACAATATTCGAAACATTTGCATTCGAAAAGAGAAAACATTTATTGCAGTATCCCAACACAAAGTGTCTGATTTTGTTTCTATTCTTGAGAGAACGTTTGATAAACCAGCAATTATATTATTACATCAGTATTATTTTTTCAAATATTTGTGTTCTTTAACATTCTAGTATGGATCATCAATATTGTTTACTGTTGAGGTTCAAATGAAAATATCCCGTCTTCTATACCACAACTGCAAACGCGCAACCGTGCAATCGCGCAAAAGTTTGCAACTGTAATCGCGCGATTAAATTTTGAACAACGATAACAGGAATTTGAGAAAATATACTTACATTAATCGCATGGTTAATTTAATGCATTCGCACAAGTCACTGAATATCGAAACTGAAATACGACTCTGCGTTTGAGACATCCTTGAGATATTCCTGCCGGCGCGCCTGTGAGACTACACCGCTCCGGGTCGCACACAAACGCCCGCGCGTCATTCCTCTGCCGCTCTTAGTCACCCACTACACAATGGCTCCCCTCACTCGGCATTCGCGTCGAACCCGGGCCGCGCGGATGCGCGCCGCGTCCGCCATTTGTATTCACGCGCACGTCCGCGCGTCGCGACCGCCCGGCGAGTGAACGAAAGGTCGCCTCACTCGCACGTCGCGGCCCGCACGCTCCGGGCACCGCCCAGCGCCGCCCCCTCCCCCACCCACATCGCCTCACCCACGCCGCAAGCCACAACCCCAGCTCCCTCCTTCTCTCACTCGCTTGCCTGCCTGCTGTGCCCGCACACCTCTGCGGCGTCTCCTCGCGCCGCTCCCTTCTGCTCATTCATGGCACTTTCCCGCGAGCTCACCCGCCCCGTCGCCTATCCGCAGCACCACTAATGTGTCCTCCATTCGCTGGCTCGCCTACCCGCGCCTCTGGCCCCACCCTTCCGCTCTCTCCTCACCCATCTCCCCGCCAGCTCACTGTGCGCCCACCCGCTCTCTCATCACCTCTTCCACCCCCCAGCGCCAGCCTGATCACCCACCTTCTATCACATCTCGCCTACCCGCTGCGTCGCCCCCCATTTCTCTCTCCTCTCCGCCGCCAGATCACCCATCCCACATCAGATCAACCGCCTTCTACCACTCACCCGCTTCGGCATTCACCTAAGCCCCGCCCTGTCGCTTCTCGTGGCACCATCACCCGTACGGCTGGCCCGCCCCGACCCCGTACGCACCCACCCGTCCACTCACCCACCCACTCGGCGCCCGCTGGCCCGCTCGCTGCCACGCCGCTACCCTCCCGCGAAATTGGGGCGTATTACGCTAATGAACGGATGACAACTTAATTAGATGATGGCGCCGCTGTGCCGCCGCCGCCCCGGTGCAGTGCGACGCGGTGCGACACGACGCGCAGCGGCCAGCGGGGCGGAGAGGCGCGAGCGCGGGATGGGCGGCCGGGTAGACTAGGCTGTCACGCGGGCGAAGGGCGGACGGACTGTCGGGCGAGCAAACGGTTGAACGGGAGGGAGGGACAGAAGGTTAGAGGACGTGTGAGCTTGCGGGTGAGCGGACAGGAAGTTGACTGCACGGGATGTTGAGGGGAGAGGTTGAGGAGTTGAGGGGTTCAACAAACGGGATGTTGTGAGGACGGGCAGTCGAGTAAACCGAGACAAGTAGATCGAGCGCACGGGACGTGAAGCAGAAGAGAAGTTAAGAGGATGGTATGATAAACGGAATGGAGGTAGAGAAGACGCGAGGTAGAGCAGACGCGAGGTAGAGCAGACGGGAGGAAGAGCAGATGGGAGGTAGAGCAGACGCGAGATAGAGCAGAGGGAGGTAGAACAAACGCGAGGTAGAGCAGACGCGAGGTAGAGCGGACGGGAGGTAGAGCGGACGGGAGGTAGAGCGGACAGGAGGTAGAGCGGACAGGAGGTAGAGCGGACGGGAGGTAGAGCGGACGGGAGGTAGAGCGGACGGGAAGTAGAACAACGGGCGGTAGAACAGACTGGCGGTAGAGGAGACGGGAGGTAGAGTAGGCGGTAATCGTTATACGGACGAGAGGTAGTGCAGGAGAGAGGTTAAGCGCACGGGAATATACGTGAACGAGAAGAACCCACGAGAAGTGAAGCGGACGTGAGACACAGCAGACAGGAGGCTAAACGGGGCGAGAGGTCGCCCGGGCGGGCAGTCAAACGCGCGGGCTTGGGAGCAAACGGGAGTAGGACGGGCGGTTGGACAGTTGGGGCCTGGGGCGGGGGCGGCTGATGTTGGGGCCGGGGGGCGGGTGCGGGGGGGGGGCTCGTGGCCGCTGGCACTGGGCCGATCGGCGTGCCCGCGCGCGCGAGCGAGAGGGAGCGGGCGCCGGGCGACGGAATTCTTGCAATGGAATGCGCCTCGCGCGGGCGCCGCTCGGAAAAATGATCATAATGTTTACTAATCGGCCGAGATTTCACGTCGATGAAATAACACGTCCTGGCATGCCCCGATGGCACGCCTGATATTTTACTGGTCAGACAGGTGAAACATACACTGTTGCTTAGAATGCAATAATAATCTAACAGGAACACCATGCTAGCAGGAGGAATGGGAGTAACACCATTTGCAAATACATGTACCGATAATGGATACTTTGTGAGCAATACTGAACTTAAATCACGATAATACGCAATTTGTCAGTGACCAATAAGTCATATACTTCTAGTAACGCATTAACGTGACATCAGTACCATTGCAAGCAGACATTAGCTCTATCAAATTTTTACATTTGTTTCACAATTTTATTTTCAAATATCGTAAGGCCAATTTTACGTCTCTTTTTCATGAACACATAAATATATATAGATAATGATAAGAACTGAACGCAAAGAGTTGATTTCTTTGCCAAAGAAATATGCAAGTTTTAAACAGACTTTCAGGGCATCTTTTTTTCTTCATTTTTCTTTTGAGTATTTTTTCCTTTATCACCATTATCATTGTTTTACAAAATCATTTATGTCTTCATTTATTATTATTATTATTATTATTATTATTATTATTATTATTATTATTATTATTATTATTATCCTTTTAACCATAACTATTATTATAAGTAAGATGAGTAAGATCAGTTTCGAATATTATTAGTCAGTGTTTTAGTAGTAACAATGTCTACACACTAGAAGCCGATTCAAACAGCCAGGCCCTGTAACTACACGACACATCACATCGGTCCGATCCAATATGTAAATAATATTTTTAATACATTACTTATTGACCATTTAAATTGCGGAGAATTTCAAATCGTCCATTTAATTTTACATGGATAGAGGGATTCCGCTCTTTACGAAATTCCCTGATTGGGAGTGGGGTACTACAAAAAAGATATACATGCACAAATTGTAAAAAATAATACGTCTAAAAAGATCTCACTTGTAGATAAAGCCTTGATAAAAATTCTTTGAGCACACTAGTTGCAAGGTCCTAGAAATCACCGCTTCCACATAAAGCATGGTTGTAAGGTACGCTGCAGTGAAATGCGTATCACGGTTTGCATTTCCGCCCGTTAATTAATTTTTGGAATACCCAACGAAATTCTGTATTTTTATTTGATATTTTTTCTCGTATCACTGGAGCGCGAATCCCTATTTAGCAGTAACACATTTACGTGGAGGTGTCGCTGTAGTTTTATAAATCGTACCTACCCTTATTATTTCTAGAAAACATATTATTTTGTGAGAAGTGTTTGGAAAGAGAGTTTCGTCCTATGGCCGGGAAGTGAGCTTGCCTCGGGACAGACGCTCAGTAGGTAGGAGGGTGAGGGTGTGTGAGGGTGGGAGGGCGAGGCGGTGTGAAGGAGGAAGAGCAGTCGGGAAATAGAGAGGTCGGGAGATGGAGCGGTCGGGAGTTAGAGCGGTCGGGAGTTAGAGCGGTCGGGAGTTAGAGCGGTCGGGAGTTAGAGCGGTCGGGAGATATAGCGGTCGGGAGATATAGCGGTCGGGAGATATAGCGGTCGGGAGATAGAGCAGATGCAAGACAGAAAATGTCGCGAGGAACAGCGCAAGGCATGGTAAAGCAGATGGGAAATAGAACAGACGGTAAGAAGAGCTTGGCGAGGAGTGCGAGGGAGGAGGGGCGAGGCCACCACGGCGCGGCGGCAGAGCTGCGCTCCGCCTGGCGAGTGCGCGGAGCTGCGTGGGGCTGCGTGGGGCCTGGCGGCAGACGCAGGACCCCCGCCGCGGAGACGCGCAGCGCCCCCGTCCTCTTCCTCCTCCATGCCAGTCCACAACAGCATCAGCGCTCAAGTCAAGCACCCTCCGACAAACGAAATTGTGGTTCTCTCCTTTTCTCTCTAATGGCCAAGATGGGGCAAGGCAGCACTGCATGTTCAATAAATAAAGAACTCTGATAAAGGAAATTTAAAACGAGAACATTCCGAAGACGTCAGAATCGCTGGTACTTAGTGATCAGCAGCACTGTGACATTTTCTCAACCATCTGAACCGTATTTCTGTCAAAACACAGGGCAATCACCCACATTGCAGACAACGAATTCTACGACCGCAACTTCTACCACCATTTCAACCGCCCGCACAAACGAAACCACTTCGACATCAATGATATGGCTTCGTCAGCGCAGTCGCATTGCTTTGAACATATGTTTCCATACTCCTTCACTACATGACGTTTTCGCGTCCAGTACAACCGTCAGCGCTGTTGCCACCGTCACTAACGTCAACGTTGCCATACGGTGGCTGTGACAATCCCCACCATCACAGCCTCAGCCCCAGCGCCATCACCTCCGCCTCTGGTACCGCTATCGTCTCCACAGCCTCCGTCACCACTGTTTCCATATTTCATCACTCCCGTTACCACTGAAACCTCGTTTCCGACGCGACGACACCCCTCCACCTACTACAACCGCCGCTGCCGCCGCCACAGCCGTCTTTGCCCCCCGGGGCGCGGCGAACAACGGAGCAACACGGGCGCCGGGAATAGAACGGCGCGGCGGCGCGGGGGCCGGGTCGCCGACCGCCGCCGCCGCGGAGCGCGACTCGGGCGTCAACACGGGCACGTGCGGCGTAAACAGACGAGCGGCGGTGGAGGAGGCGCCGCTGTCACGGGGGCCATCCGCGCCATGGCGGCAGCTCGTCTCGGAGCAACACGACGCGGGCGCAGAGGCGCTAGGCCAGTCGGACGCGCTCCTCAAGTCTTGAGACAGGTGCTGGTGCACACGTCGTTCTCTTGCGTCTCCTCCTCCTTCACTTCCACTCACCTTTCAGTCCCTCTTCTTCCTTTTGCGCCTTGTCTTTTCAGTTCCTTCGCGACTTAAGACTCATCTTTTTTAGTATATTCGCTTCGTATCTTCTTTTCTCATCTTCTCCTGTTCTCTTTCCCAATTTTCTTCTCTGACGTCGTCTCATCTACATAGTTCGCCCTCTCGTGCATCTCTTCAATTTGGATTTCTTTCTCTTCTCCTTTTTACGCTTAAACCTGTTTTTCCCTTTTCGTAGCATTTCTCTCCCTTTCCCCCTTCTTTCTTCACTTTCTCTTCGCGAGGAACTATCTGCATCATAACTGGTGGTTGGGAATTAGTTCATAAATAAAGAATAATCAACGAAAACGAACATTGGACCGCTATTGTGCGTTTTCAGTAAGTATCCACAGCCGCCATGGCCTTGTATATTTATCACAGCTTTAAATCCATGTTCATGTTCATGTGATTTGAATTTTTTGCACCTTGTTGTTTAATTATGATGATCAATTATTCCCGACGAGAATCTGTTCGTTCTTTTACTACGTCCAGGGCAAAAAAAGAATTGTAATGTCTAAATAAAGTCTGCCTCGTTTTTACGCCTTGGAATTCACGAGGTAAAAGGATTATCAGAAAGCACTAGAGCAGAAGGTAATCAGAAACAAGCGTAAACCTTGGTCTTTATTTTTATTTCTAAAAGTGTCGAGACGCACCCTTGCAATGTATTCGCAGAAAAATATTACTTGTTACAGTAAACACTTCCTCTCCAAACTACCTACTTTACAGAATACATATGATAACCTGTTTAAATATTGTTAACGCTTCAATGAACTTCTTGTACGGCGCATAAACAATCGCAAATACCACAGAAAACGAAATAACATTTAAATATCCCCGTCAAAATAGTCGGGAAGTAGCACACACACAAAGGAGTACACTCTTGAATAGAAAATGCTCAGAATACGTGTTACTACTATGGGGAAAATGTTAAACAACCCTTTGTTTTATAAAAGAAGACGCGCTATTTTTAGGCACGTGAAATGTAAGTTAAGAAGCTAACTTGTTTACAGTAAGGAAACATTTTTACGTGCAGGAACATGCTAGACGAGGAATTTTATAAACGGATCTGTTATAAATATTTTTTTCACGTGTTCTACAATACGAGCCTCATAAACACCACTCTTGTCTCTTTCTGGATCTGAATTGTATACCGTTTTCGCTTCCACGTGATGCGAAAGCCGCATTCAGACTATTCTCGGCGGCAACGCGAAATTCGAGCGACAAACAAGCAGGTCGAGTCGCGACAATAAAGTGCCTTAGATCTTAATACTCGCGTCTTTGTGCGCGGACGACGCGAGGCATTTGTCATAGCGGCCGCCGCGAGAGCGTGGTCAAGCTCCTTGTTGCAGGAAAGAGGCAGCGCATTAGCCCAAACAGCCTCTCTCTCCGGGAAGCAGATGTAGGCCATTACACGGGGCGCGCGGGAGAGGGGGCTCAAACGCTCGCTTGTGCTCCGACACGGCGGCCACTACACTCCGACAAACGCACGGGACGTGGAACAATACACAAAGCGGGGGCGGGGCGGGGCGGGGCGGAGACGCGCGCCTGCCCCAAGGCGGAGACTCACGGATAGGGCTAATTCGGTCGCATGAGGCCCTTTGACAGGGCAGCGGTATTCCATTTCCAGCCATAAGTAATTGACTGCGCCGGTTTAGAATTATGGAGGTTCTTTATAGTTTCACTGGACAAGTTCATATTTGATTATAAGTGGCTCATGGTTACGCTATTCACAATAATGAATGTAGTAAGATGCGTACGTGAAACACTATGTTTAATAGGCCGATATATTTTCGTAGATGCTAGTGCCGTTAATTCATAACTGGTTCACAAATTCAACATTTAGATGATTTTATTCTAACAGGATTGTATACGGCAATGGAGATTTGTCGACAAAGAAAATAGTCTAATTCTCAAAGATGAAAAGGCATCTCATTTCGAGATACTTCAGTAACGCCAGGACGGTTAAAATATATTTTTTTAAACTAGAAGCAGCAGAAACTATGTTCTTGAGAGATTTGAAGTACCCTTTGTCAGATTTACAGCACCTTCAAAAGATATTCCAACTTACGTCCGTAAGTGCACAAGTCTCAAGAACGGTAAGAGCTTGGATAAAAATTTATTTTATTACCTTATTCGCCAGCTGGTAGTTTTATATATCTCCACCGCTAATCTAAGGACAAGAGACAAAAAACGAAGAAGAGATAGCTAAAACAAAGAGTTATCTAGACATATTTTCTATTTTCTCTCTTTTTACTTCACTATTTGCTTCGAGTTATTACATCTTTGAAACTCCATTGTTTCTGTAACTGTTTCAATAGTCCAAGACAGGTTTTTCAGTATGCTTATTCAGTAATAAAAATAACTTGCGCAGAGCGGGTAGAAATCCAGCAGAGGCGCGGGCGGAGGTGACGATTCTGGCGCGGGTGGCGGCGGCGGCAACATGGGAGACGGGCGCCGCGTGTGCGGCGCGAGTTTGCGCGCTGACTCACGACGAGCGGCGTAGGCGGAGGCAGGGCGGCTGCGGGAGCGGGCGACGGAGACGCAGGATAGCGCGTGGGCAACGGAGAGGGCGAGAGCAGCGGAGAAGGACAAGGGGAGGGTGAGAGCGTGGGAAATGTAGGGGATGAGGGCGAGGGCGAGGGTGACAGAGAAGTGCGGCCGAGGAGACGGCGAGGGCGACGGAGAAAGTGAGAACAATGAAGGAAGACGTGGGTGGCGGATAGTGGACGTAAACGAACAGCCAGGACGAGGGCGCGAAAGACAGCATGGGCGAGAGCAAGGGGGAAGGCGAAGGGGATGAGACCAAAGGCGAGGGCGAGGGTGTGGCGGAGGCGGAGCGGGTGGGAAAGGCAATGTAAAAGAGGCTGGCCTGGTGTGGTTTGGGGTCGAGGAGGTTCAGGGGTGGGTGAGGGCAACTGGGTGACTTAGGCGCGTGGGACGGAGGG
>BOPP01000012.1:14742395-14762336 GCA_017312745.1 Gryllus bimaculatus
GGGGGGGGCGAGCAGAACCAGTAGACGGATTGCTGCGACTGAAAGCGTGTGGCGTTCGTTCATTTGCAAGAAATGCCATGTTGTTCGTTTCTGACTTATGTTTCGCAGTTAAATGCGGTGTGCACGCTGTTAATGTGAGAAACGCACGTCATTCTGCCATTAAGAAACTGCGCAAACACAACTGAGGGACCTCTGACAACAACTTACAATGAGCTCCTAATGTAAAAGTTCAATTTATACCTTCATGTTTTCGATTCTCGTGAGCAAGTTGATTTATATCGTGAATGTAAAAATCGGGAGAGGACATCATTATATAGTTCTTTTTAGGTTATTTGTTGTCATATTTATACATCTTGGATAGAAGTAGACAATTTACATGGAACAATCTATTGCTATATTTTACTATTTTCTAAGCTTTGTTTAAAGATATATCAAGAGATTGTTTATTAATGAGTTCTCATGTAAACAAACGTCTTACGGGTGAGCTCAAGAGTGCAGAAGTCTTTCCACTCATTAGCGAACATTAAGTACAAAATTGATAAAAGATAACTTCATTATTAAGTAATAAATGATTCACGATATGAATACACACAAGCATTCCACTCCCAGTAGGTTTACTTTTTTAATTTCTTACTGGCGCAGCAGAAACAATAAAACTGCAAATTTACAATCGGGCTCTTTTATAAATACGTTGTTCGTCGAATGAATCCGCAAACGCTTTCATTTGTGAACTGTACTAGATGTCATGTCGCCTGTAGACATTGTTGTTGTCGGTCCCCAGCATATTACGAACTGGGGTCGCTCCTTCTTGGAAGGCGAACAATTGCCCCAGCATTTTCACTGCAAGAGAGCGACCAACACGCGGCTTCCTTTACACGAATGCGTCAGCGGCATGACGATAATCGCAGTCTCGGCGCCTTCCTGCTCCCGAACACTGAGCGGCACGTAGGAGCCTCATAATTATGTGGATGAGGCGTAGGAGATGCGGTGCACTGGAACTGTTGAAAGGGTTCTCATCCAACTCCCCTTTCCCTCAAACGTATTTTACGACTCGCTTCTGCGTATAAACGAATCTCGTCTTTTCATCCTCTCACCAGACCGATCACCAATTCAGTTCCATTCGTTCACTAAACCTGCCACCCTACCGCTTGTCTTGTCAACCGATTACTACCCTTCGCACTCGCTCGTCAGTCTTCAAATACCGAACTGCTCTCTCTCCCGTTCGCCAGGTTCCTCACCCATTCACCAGCTCCCTCACCCACTCACCACCTCTGTCACACGCCCTGTCGCCCCGTCACCAGCTCCCTTCCCCGCTGTCCAGCCCCTTCACTTGCGCACGAACAACCTCACCCACTCTGGCTCTCCCACTCATCAGTTCCCTCGCCTGCTCACCACCTCTCTCACCACAGACGAAAGACGCATTCATTCCTCGATGCACTTACCACCCGCCTTCGCATTCGTCCGTGGCGTCACCCGCCCCCGTCGCCACGCCTCGCCCCGCCGCGCCGCGCCGCCGTGCCTCAATGCGCATTATGGACCCGTCATGCGCAGACGCCACTATTAGCGATCTTTTGTGTCGACGCCGCCAGCGCTCCCTGCCGCCGTTTTAACATAATTCCTCGCTCGCCCCCCCGCCGGCGCCGTACCAGCTCTGCACACTGATTGGCTCGCTTCCGTAACTTCTGATGGGTTTCGTATCGTGAACGTAAGGTGACATCCCGGAAACGTACACAATAAAAGATCAGGAGAACATGAATAAAACGAAATGACATACTCAAATTGAGCAGCAATACATTTTTTTGTGGAAATATTAATGTCACAAAACTGTATATAATATTACCAAAATTCTTGATACTAAATATTCTAGTTAGTTTTCTAATCATCTTTTTCAATTCTCTAACATGCGACAGAATATATTGGGCTGGGCGATTGTTGATGGGAATTATTCAATTAAGATTTCTCAAAAAGTGCCGTGAAAGGTTTGCCACGTTATCGCAGCCCACTACTACGAAAGTGCACAGGACATTGCACATCTGAACCGTTGGTAGCAAGCGACTCGGAAGTCTGCTGCTAAGCACCTGTAATGAAACAGAACGTGTGTTCCACCGCAATTCTTCATTCTTGGGGTTCAGTTGTGTTAAATTACTATTTCCACTTTTAAATAACCAAACAGGAAAAACCAAATGTATTGCTATCCGTGTATATTCTATTGGATTACGAGTATCGAAATGAGATTTTGAAATGATTTCCGTCAGTTTTATTTTATTTCCTTTGTTTTGTTTAGTGCATGTGAACTAGTGATTTTTCCGGTTTCATTAGCTTTGCGTTTCACCACAGCATTTTGTAATTGAATATGCCCGTTCCCAATATCATGTATCGGAATGCAAATTATATACAAAAATTTGGAATCTATCGGACTATGTTATGAGTTGAAATTATGTGTTATACAAATAAAATCAATAATACGTATACTAAATTAAAACTCATTAAAATTCAAGAAATGTACGTTCCTGTCAAAGTGCAAATATAAATACAGCAAAACTATTTTTTGGAAAGAAAAATCCCTAATAATGTCCATTAGAGAATCACCAAACAATCCACGCAAGAACTACTAAAACTTATTTTCAGAAGCGTTTGCACATGCGCTATTGTCAAGTAAAGGTAAAGTTCTACTCTTCTCATAGGCTGTTTCAGAACATTTAAAATATTGTACACGTAAATAGTTAGGCGGAAAATCAATCCTAAGAATGTACGTCCTGCCAATTTAATTTTTTATTCAAATAATTTATTAATATCATTATTATTACACTTAATAATAATAATAATAATAATAATAATAATAATAATAATAATAATAATAATAATAATATCATCATTACTACTTTTCAGAATCAATTGATACCTCCAAAGAAAACAAGATGTGCCATTTGTGAGCGTATGCATTTCAAAGCGCGCACACAGATACACACACACACACAGACACACACACACACACACACACACACAATCGCCCCAACCCACTCAGCAGCACCGGCACCGATCGAGTGCCAATCGCGCGCCGCCGCCGCCGGCGGCAAAGGGCTGAAGGCGCCGGAGGCAATCGTCCAAAGGGCGCTCAAAGGGTCGCGCTGGGGCTGCTGCAGCCCTTCGGGGCAGCGTTAACAGGGCGCGGGGGCTCCTTACGGATGGGCCCTGAAGGGACAAAGGGCGCGCGCGGAACACGCGCAGCGCCGCCGCCGCCGCCCCCTGCGAGTTTTAATTAACTTTTTTTTTTGCAACATAATGAACATTAACCTTAAGCGGATTACGTCGAGTTTCATTTGCGGGGAGTTTTCGTCCTTGCCGCGCCCCCTCCTCCCCCTCACGTCACTCCGATCCTCGGGCGAGACCTCGCGTTCAGGCGCTCTTCCTTCAACGCTTTGTTCGCTCTTGCTCGAGCTGCAGCCCATATTCCCGAATATAGTTCCGTAACAACGCTTTTTATTAAACAAATATTTTGTAAATTGTGGAGAGAGTAATCGACGTCATGCCCATTACTTGCGAGAAGCGTTTCATTTAAAAGTATTAACGAAGAGCCATATAGTCCATTATTTGGTGTAGTATCGTGCAGTAATTTAATACTTCAGAGAAAATGCAAAGTAGAAATGAAAGATGAATATGCGTACCGACCTATACATAGCTTGCTATAAATTGTTAGTGCCTTATATTCTACCCGACTAAATCGGAAATGTAAATTTTCGGGCTTTATTCCAATTAATGTCTGGAAGTCGATCCATGTAAGCATACAATTGGAAACTCAACCCAGAGTTACGACTGCTCCCTAAAACTAAATTTAGACGAGCTGCATGGGATGTCATTTCCAAGATATTTAACCATAAAAACTACATTGCAGAATTTTCAACACATATTGAAGGAAAGATAACTAAAATCTACAAAAAGTAATACTCCATTCAAATTAAAATAGAATAAACTGGAAGCACATGAGAATGAGTGAAGATGTGAAGTGAATATCAATAACTTCCCAGTCCAATAATAAATTAAGAAGCTTCCAAGTCACTGTGTAACTTAAGTTCAATACAGTACATTATTAAGTACATTATTATCAATGAAGTCCGTCAACTGTTTTGAAATAAAATGCTTTTTAATATCTAATTTCTAATTAAACATATCTCAAAACTACAGCTTCTATAGAAAGCAATTGAACTAATTAATTTTATAAGAGAATATGGTTGCTTGGTTGAGTAATCATTATGATCAAAGTTAAATTTGTTTCTGATAATCTCAACAAATGTTATATACTCATTTATCAGTCCTTTTTACACTTTCGTTCTGTATAATTTAGTACTAATTTGACTGACACTCGTTTCACATTTTAGTTTTTTTAAAAGAAACAAAACAAATCTCCTTTATACACCCTGCTGACACAATCATTAGGGACACAATACCTGCACATTAGTCACCTGTTATCTTCCGCATATCCCTCAGGTCGCTTTCTCTGGCGCCTTTCCGTTCTATTCACGGCTCCCCCAATCGCCTTCTGAGTCCCTGGGTCTCGCTGAATTCCCTCACTCTATCGCGATTGTGGCGCAGGATATTAACGCGCAGTTGCAGGCACTTGCGCTCACTCCTTACGCTCCATCACGATGCCGGCGATGCTCTGGGAGCTTAGTCGCCCTCGCCCTAAATTGTTTGGCGTAATCTAGCAGACGCAGAGAGGAGAATAGCCGTCGCAGAAGCAGCTGGTCTTTACCCCAAGCACCTGGACGTTCCTTCTTCAATGGGGAGCGACAGCGTCTGTGATTTCGACAGGAGATCAAGAAGGGGCAAGACAGGGCTTTAGCGCAGACACGTGTCTTATAGCTAGCACTTTGAGGACTCTAATGTCGGAAACAGCAGGACATTGGATTCACAAATACTGATTGATATATCGTACAGAGATCCATGTTCCAGTATAATGTCTGTGAAGTGCTACACGGAATGTTTTAGAATAAATGTTACAAGCTTCTAAGCCAAGAAAGGGGGTCATGAATGATTACAGTTTGCCAATGAACATGCACAAATTGCCAACATGCACAAAGTGTAAATACCAACATACAGATTCTTCCAAAAAATCCACTCAATATAAATGAATGAATTACATACCCAAGATTCTTTTTTTTTCGTTCTACAATGCCTTGTTTGGAAAGGGAAGTCGCTGGAATAAGTCTACAAAAGTCCTTCTCGCTGGTCGTGAGTCGCTCGACCACCTGCAAGAGGAAGTGTCCAGCTGCTGCCCGCCCTCCTCGTCTTCCCCCCACCCCACGCCCCGCCCCCTGCTGTCCGCGGCGACCGCAAGGCGCTGTAGCGGCGGCAGCAGACGTGGCACACAATAACCGCACGGCGGAACTAAGTGGGAGCGATTTGCGCCAGGGCCACCGACGAAGGCGGCGGAGGCGGTGGTGACGTTAGCGGAACGGGAGCGACGGCGATGGTCAGGTGAGAGCGGAGGTTGATGTTCAACTGTGGATGATGCCGATGATGAGGTGAGGATATGAAGGTCGGAGAGAAGGAAGATATATTCAAGAAGTAAGATGGTCGGAGGTTGGACAGAAGTGAGAAGACTGGTAGAAGAAGAATGGTAAAAGAAGTAACAAAATGCGTCGGAAAGGGTGGGGAGATCAGAAAGAGGCGAGTTCAATAAGAGATAGAGAAGCCAGGAGGTAAAGTAGGACGTAGAATGTTCAGAACACGATAACTAAATCAGAAAGAGGGGGAAACATACGGTTAAGGAATTCTGAAAAGATGGAAAGGTCAAGAGCGGATGAGAAAATTGAAGACAGGTCAAGAAGAGGAAAATATGTTAAGTAGAGACGTGAGGAAGAAGTAGAGATATCCAAAAAATGGTTGGAAGGTCAGTAGCGAATGGTTGGAAGAAAGCGACCAAGAAAATGTCATGAAGTTAAAAATACATTAGGAGAGTCTAAGAGGAAGAGTGGTGAAAAGGAAGAGCAAGAGAGGTTAAGAGGAAGAGAGGAGTCGAGGAGGAGAAAAGAAGAGAGGGAGACAGAGAAAGAGACAGAGAGAGAGAGAGAGAGAGAGAGAGGAGAAAGAAGGAGGTGACGCGGGGGGAGAGAAGCAGAGAGGGAGACAGAGAGAGGTAAGAAAGGAGTCACTCACAAGAACGTCTGAATACGACAAAAAATCAGAAAGAAGTGAAGATCGCACATGAGGCAGTGGCAGAAGCAGTTGCGATGGAGTTGCAGCCCCATGCCACCGACGGTCCGAGTTTCTAAGACGGCGGCGGAGGCGGCGGCGGAGATGGCGGCTGCGTTACGAGGCCGCCATCTCCGCCGCTTACGACTTCCCTTACGACTGCGCGGCGGCGATGACCAGGTGCGCGCGCAGCAGCAGCAGCAGCCTCTTCTGCGCGGCGGAGGGCCCCTGGCGCCCCGCGAGGCCTCCGTCCCGCCCCCCGAACGCCCGCGGCGCGGCGTCATCGCGCTCTCCCAGCACCGCAAACAGATCCCCGGCTGAAAGACGACGCGGCAGCAATTTACCAATTTCATGTAACACGGAAACTCGTGAATTTGCCTTGTTAGAGCTCGAGTAAAAAAAAAGGGTATACCGAGAATTGTAAGGACGAAAACTAAGTATTCTAAAAGAAAATAAACTTCAAGTGTACCGTGGTTCGTACAAAAGACACATGATAAGTACAAGTACACTTGTTGCGGCTTCACAGAACAATTTGTGTCTTGCAGCTACCCAGCATTCACTGTGAGAATTACCAATCCAGTCGCTCAGTAATTCGATGGTTACAGATTTTGATTATAGAGAATTTATAATGTAACTGAATTGAAAATAAGAATAGTTGGCAAGAAAGTGAATAGTGATGTGTTTATATCTCTACACGTCAATAAATATTTAGGTACGGTTATTTCTTCGTGGTTTACATAAAAAAGCATTGGATACCGTTTTCACTGAATTTTATGAGACAATCGTCTTGATACAATAACCAGATTAGTTTATATTTGCCAAACCTCCAAACGAAGAAAGACGGACGAGAAGGAAACGCAGCAGGTCTGAGAAGGATCAGCGTGAGAGAGCAAGGCAAGATTTCAATTAAGGAAGATAATTCAGCTGCCGAGCGCCAGCTAGATAGCGCGTCCCCGGAGACCCCAAGCGGTTCCGACTTGGCGCGCCACTGACCTACAGCGCGCTCCAGTTGGCCCGCGGGCGGGGCGGGGGCGGGGGAGGAACTCCGGTCGGCCTCCCATGGGAGCCCCCGGGGCCCGCCCCCGCGCCCTTATCGCCCTCCGCATGGGCGTGCGCATTCAAGGGTTGCATGCAAGGGACGCCCCCACGCCAAGTGCACTTACGCGCCTCCTCCGCCTCCGATCCCCGGCCCCGCCGCCCAAGCCTCCAGGTAGCTGCTGTAATCCCACCCACGTACGCCCGACTGGTACAACCGCTTGCCCTATTACTACAACACTTTCGCAGTCGTATTGCGTCACCAAACCCCGTTTGACGGGCTTAGCCACTTTGTCACTTTTTCCGTGCTGCAAATCCCTTACATCCCGACGAAATCTGGCACACAACTACCAGTTCACAAATCCCTCCTTTCGTGTCCTTCCTGCCCAATCGTCACATCCCTACTTCGCACACTGACAGCAAACTTACCAACCGTCAGGACACATTACGATTTCTCACAACTTCCGCTACCACAAACGCAAACACTCCTTTCGCACGAAGCTCCTTCTCTTTATCTATCTCCCTGGAGTGTGGCGTTCGCTCGTGTCGGAGCGACCCTCCCCAGCCCGAACCCTTGCGAGCGCCCGCCGCCGTGTACTCACCTATCGCCGCGGCGCCTTCCCGCCGCCCTCCCCTATTTAATCCGGCGCCTGCGTCTATTAGCGCGCCGCGGCAATTAAGCGCTAAACAGTGCCTGTAATGCCCGGCGGCGACCGGCACGCTCGCACGCGCCCCGCCCCCGCCGCTGCCCCTCCCCCCTGCAGGCCGCTGCAGATAGCATCGCGACGGACGTGGAGGCGCAGATGAGGCGGGAGAATGGAGGGAGGTCAGGGGTAGTGGTAGTGGTGGAAGTGGTGGTAGAGGTGGTAGTGGTAGTGGTAGTAGTGAAGGTCATAGTGATAGTGGAGACGCTAGTGGAGATTATTTTTATTATTATTATTATTATTATTATTATTATTATTATTATTATTACTGTTGCTGTTGTTGTTATTATTATGGCTCGAGGCTGGCTCTTCGTCAGCGTGATCACTTTCCACTATGCAATCCCCCGGGTTCGATATCCGGACGAGTCAAGACTATAGTGGGCGTTTTCGTTGCAATGTCCCTGGATGTGATACTGTTTAACGATGAGAAAATTCACTTCTCAGGTTGAGAAGACCGGAATTCGGCCAACCCCGCATTTTTTTGCATAGTTGTCTTTCCCCCGCTCGCTTTTTCCTGCTTACAAACATTCTTTTTTCAAATCCTTTTAGCTGAAATTTATAATTACCAATAAAACTATAGATACTTTTGGAATATTATTGTCCATCAGACGAAATTGTTCACAACTCTCTTTCTCGCAAACTCATTTTATGAAACGATGTAATGTGCATGAAACGATACAATATTGCCATATTCTCATGAGTACTTCATTTGTGTAGCATTTATCACTGCGACAGCGGCATGGCCATCGAGTGGCGACGCAGCGACCGTCATCTGTCCCCACGTAAGGCCGCCGCCGCGCCGCAGTGTACGCCGCGTATCTTAACGCGCGCACCAAGGCGGCAAAAAAAAAATGGCGCGAGCGATCGCAGAAGCTCTTGATGAGCCAATCGGCTCTGAATTACGCATCGATTGGAAACAATTCAGGCGCTTTCAAATAATTACGCCCCAGTCCCGCGACGTAAATGCGCCAATCATCGCGTTAATAGCGGCATTTGCCACATTCTATATAATTCATGCATGCAAATAGGCGATAGCTTAACCCCAGACGCCTCGACTCGCGCGCACTCGCGCGGGAGCGTTCGGAAGTTTACAACCGGCCGCTAGTAATTTTCGTCGCAGCTGGCGCGACATGCGGAGATAGCCCCACGCGGCGCGCGCGAGACTGACGGCCATCGCGGAGTCGCGTGCGTCGACTCGCGTGATCGATTCTCGCAATAATCGAAATTGCGGACGAGAAATTACGAGAACCAATTTGATCAGAGTGATCATGTGATGTATAGCTCTACATAACTTTGTAATGCAGTGCGATGTTTGATAGCAATGTTCGGTAAAGAATCAGTTATCACACGTTAAAGGGAGAATCCCATAAGCGAAAGGGGGCATTCAGTAAGAAAATTTCACAGAATTCTTCAAATTTCGTTCGGAAATCTACTTATCCGGAATTATAGTGTATTAATATCACTATTTCCGTTTAACGTTCCCATTTACATCAATTGAAATATGGAAAACACACTTGAATGCCGTTTGGAAACAAATCATAGAGAACATCATGCGAGAAAGTGAATCTAGAAAAAATACCACATTTTATATTTGAAATTACATGATATATTTTTCAATTTTGAAATACGACCCGGAAATATCTCTGTGGATAGAATAAATTCTGAAATTCATTATCCATGTCTCACTCTTACTCATACATCAACAATTGAAGTTAGAGGATAATTATTAATCCCTTTGAAAATTCAAAACCATCCCGATTTCAACCATCATCCGTCAAGTTATACTTCATGTTATACTTAACTCTTTTAAAAAAAGATGTATTACCTGCTTCATATTTGTCAACTAACAGTTTTTTCTTTGATTTGCGACCTTCACCGAATACACAAGCAATTTTACTTTGATCTTCACTATAAAATGATAAACAAACTGATAAAATCCACCCACAAATTCTGCTGTCGCAACGCAGCCGCTTATAGCAAACTCTTGTTTATTATATCTCCCCCGATCGTCTCAATTGAGGAAACTCCGCTCCTTCGAAGTTCTCTTCGCCCGTGTTTCTGCTTATCCTTCCTTTCCACGTCTTCTGACACAACATGCGAATCGGATCGGGTCGCATCGTTCTTTGATGCCACCAATCCACAGATCCGCTTCACCCCGTCTAACCTCCCACCTCCCCAATTCCACCGAGCTGTGTTCGGCGAAACCGCTCCACCCTGTCACGCAGATCCCACATAGCCAACAGCACTGACCGAGCAAATTTTCTTGTTATACGAGCCCCCTAGTCGCTGTCCAGCGCTGAATAGTATGGCTCGTTGAGAAACATAGATACACATTAGTAACACCTCGTATCAATCATGTTGTCATCACCAACTCCGTAACTACAAATAGCTTTGAATATTCATATTTCCAGGTCTATGTGTGTTTATTAGTGATTTGCGTATATTGCTCTGATATTTGATGACTTTTTTTGTATTTTCTACGGTTTAGCGATTACAGTTCTCGGTACATTTATTCATTCATTATTTTCTACACTTCTGCATACTCACCAACCAGAATTTACAGATGGGTTTCGCGCAAAGTTCAATTCAACAGTTTGCCCGCCCAGTTGAAGCTGTGACGTAGGCAGAACCATCCTCTCCCCACCCCACCACCATATTGGAACTGTAAGAACATTTGCTCCTATAGTACTCTCCCCCGATCCACCTTATACTCTCCTCCCCACATTATCCTCCCCTTCGGCCAACCTCCTATCCTCCTCGTTCCCTCTCGAAGTGGCCTCGCACTCCGATCCTATCCTTCTCTGCTCCCGCTTATTTCGTTCACCCACCCTACCCCCAGACCAATGTGTCACGGTGGCTCCACTCTGCCACGTGACGTCGCAACCACCTTCCCATATCTCCCCGTACTAAGCCTGCTTCGCTTACTATAATTCCAGCGAGCCAATATCACCGCGCCGTCGCTGTCACAGCCCGCCTCCCTCTCCGTACCTCTGTGCGTCGATCACCAAACCGCCCTCCCGCCCGCCTCGTTCTCCTGAGCTCCGACGCTGGCGCTTGCTCAGCTGCTCGCTGCCGCCGCCCGGATCCGCAAACGCGGGGGTTGTTAATTTGCATAAAAATCTGTTGGCCCGGCTCGGCGTCTGTCTGCGCCGCGCCCGCGCCATCGCCCCCGCTTCGCCGCGATTTGTTGGGCGCTCGGCGGCGGTGGAGTAGGGTCGGCGACGAGCGCGAGGGCGGGGTGGAGCGGGCCGGGCCGGCGCCCAGGCACCGCATCAGTCTTCAGCCTGATTCGCCTCTCCCACCCCCGCGCCGCCTGTACAGTGGAGGACACTGCTTATCCAGGCGGAAGCATTCCATCATTCGCCTATGGTTTGGCAATTCTGCTCGTTTTACACAGAGTGGTGGCTAATGAATAGGTATCGCAGAGCACAAATTACATGCGATACGTGTAAAATGTAAAAACTTTAACTTAATCACGATTGTAATATTGTCGATATTCTTTTTTTCACGTTGCCATAACTCAAGCGATTGTCTTTGTTGCCATTATGGTGTCATTTAATAATTATAGTACGCGCTATATCTATGTACCAGAGTACACTTCATTGGTTCGCGACGAATTCAAATTTTCCTTATCTTTATTTTAGTACATACTTTATCGGAAAAATATAGAAAATAAGGAATAGAATACTCTGTCGTAAAATATTGATGTGGTCACAACTCAAATTCAAAGAAAGAGCCACCAAAACATGACCACCCGAACTACGTTGCTTTCAACTGTGCGCCAGGCCATCAGATAAGAGCGAGTTCGACGCGAGGCGGTTTTCGGGTTCGTTCAGTTGCGCCCCCCCCCGTCCCCACAGGCGATCACCTCTACCGTCCCAATCACCTCCAACGCTGCCGTCGTCACCGTCGCCGCCGCTCGCTACTCAGCCTACGCCGGCAGCGCCAGCGACTCCCCGCGGCCACGTCAAAGCGGCTCCTCATGGACGCAGGAGGAGCCTGCGGGGTGGTCGTTGACCTGATGAAGGGCCAGGAAACGCACGACGACGAATGAAGTACGGAACGCCCACTGACAGACAAGAGGCGAAAATCACTCTTGAGATTGATGGACTGATTAGTTCTGGGTGAATCAACTGCCACGTTCATTAGTCCCGTATGTGTAGTACATGCTTTATCAAGGGAGGGAGCGGTGTTCGCACTGGATGGAGAGATCCGGCGCCGACTTAAACGGCCGTTTGAGGGTTTTCCCCATCCAGGTATCTTCCATCAACGGGGCACGGCCCGATCTGATACTAGCTCTAAGCTCCCGGGCGATCTCCCGACAAGTGTGGTAGTAAAATACGTGTAATAGTAAACGGGTGCAAGTAAGAGGTTGACGGGGTACTCCTGATATGGAAGAGGAAGGAAAAATTGCGAGCGGTTTTACAAAACGCAGATGAATTAGTCCAAGCTATCTAGCTAGTGTCGAAAATCCTGCTCCCGTCGGGACTCAAATCCTAGAACCTTCCAGTCAAACGCACTGCAGTGACATCAGCTGAACCCAGAGTCATCATGGCTGATATTCTCTTCAGAAAACATTAATGATTCCAAGATAATTGAAACACAAATTAAAAATTAATTATTGTTCAGGCGAACACAAATCTAAGACGCATCGATAAACATCAAAATATTTTTCTACTACATACATACTGCAACGAATTTCCAAATCTTATATTTATTTCCATGTTATGAAAAATTAACTTTCCCTTCAGTTGGTCGTAATTTAGGTAGCCGAATTTCCAAGCCGTCAAAATAGATGCTACCGTTTCTCGCCCATTAGTTCCTCGGCAGAAATTCCCCGTCCCCTTCACTGCATCAACTCTGACGTGCAGCTACATTTCCACACGTCCTCGCTCCATTCACCGACGAT
This sequence comes from Gryllus bimaculatus, assembly GCA_017312745.1. NCBI lineage: Eukaryota > Metazoa > Arthropoda > Insecta > Orthoptera > Gryllidae > Gryllus > Gryllus bimaculatus. Next base: position 14,755,236 of record BOPP01000012.1, read on the forward strand.
CTCGCCTCCGCGCCGCTGACGCGTGCCCCCCCCCCCACACAACAAAAGGAGCTCACATCGCGTCCCCCGTGGTAACGAGTAATGTCGCCCCAGGCGCCCCATCTTTATTTATTTCGCCGCCAGATTTGCGTCATTTGGATCGGCGGTTGGGCGGGCGACGGCCCGATGCATATGCATCGGCGGGCGATTGACTGACGCGGACGCGGAGCGGGCGGGCGCAGAGGCGCGGGGGGCGGGAACGCAACCGATCGGCCGCCGCTCGTCGACTGTTTTGTCCGGCGGCCGGCCAATAGGTCACGTGCTTTCCGGGGACTCCCGCACGCAGAACGTACGCGACTGTATGCGTGAGACGGTGTATATGCGCTGGCACGTAGCTGGCAGGTGATTTGCTGCGGCTGGAGCGATGCGTTCTTTAGGGCGCTTCAGCTGCTACAGCAGCGGCAGCGGCGCCGGGGCAGACGGGGCAGAGGGGGTAGGAACAGGGGCAGGAGCGGCAGCAGAGCGACCGAGGCAAATGTGGGTGTGCGGTACACAGCACAGTCGATGACGAGAGGGTAGCAAGAACATGTGCGGCCTGTTAACCCGATAACAGGCTGTGCGTTCGCGAAAGTAATGTACTTAACTGCCAGGGGGACTGCGTCGCAGCAAAAACGCTTTTCCGACTACCTTTCACATACGCCGGAAATGGAATTCTGAAGAAATTTGATTTGAAAAACACAGAGAGAGAGAGGATTGTTTGAAAATGTATTCGAATATGTATCGAACAAATGATTATCTCACATTTACCAGTAGATAACCCAGCAAATTTCTGAACTGATTATGTATTTTGCTTAATCAGATAATTTTGATATGATCCGACACAAAATACTCCTTTTGCAGAATGTAAAGCGAATGTAAAGCCCTTCATGCATACGACTTTCGTGCTCAATGACAGAAAATTAATGATTCAGTTCACGACTCAATTCATGATTCAGTTAAATTCCGCTGCATTCGTACTATATAAAACATAGATCTAAAGCTTGAACGTGATGTGGCTAATGTTCCAATCACGTTATCAAAATGTATTTTCTAATTTCGTACACAGACGTGCAAAAAACGAAGAGAAATACGAAACGTAATGTTGCGCAATTGGGGATTGCGATCAGTGCGTGTCTTCCCGCTCAGTCGACAGGCGCGCGAGGGGAGACGCGTGCACAACGCTGTCTGCGTGACGCCGGGGACGCGAGCCGGACGCGATGCGACGGTGCTGCGGGTGGCGGCGGGGCGGCGCGGAACCAACAGCGGCACGGGTGCCGCCAGAGACGCAAGCGTCGCTTCAGAACAACCGCGGGGAAAGGGGGGGGGGAGGCGGCAGAATCAGCGACACGCCCGAGCAGCGCCGGCAGCACTAGGCTCTCATCACCAATTCCCGCCGTCTGGCGCTACGAGCACAGCACCCAGGGAACGACAAAACAAACCCCCACCAACACCCCTCGTGATTAACACCTGCATCCTCATTTCACTCTCTTGCAGTCTCTCTGTCTCTCTCTCTTTCCTTTCCATTTCCTACACTGCATACGCAGGCCTATATACTCCACGTTCCTCTAGTCTCCTTCATTCTCTACTCTACTTTGCTTCTCGTTTCATCGCCGTTCGCTCTCCCAGCTGCAGCTGGTGCAGCTGCCGACCGCATTCATCCCATTCACGTTGCAGTCCTATCCCACACCCTTGCTTCCCTCGTCTATTTTCCCTTCGTCGCACCGCAGCGCCCTCCACAGGCGCTTCAAGTCTTCACTCGGGCAGCCTACCGGATTCCCGGCTCCCGGCGCGTCGCGCGCCCCGCGCGGCCGTATTTTTAGCCAGGGCCGGAGAGAGCGGCAGGGAGGAGGCGCGCCAGTGACAGGCGGTGACTGCGCAACAGGCGCAAGGATTTGTCGGGTGATGGACACGCGGCAAGCGGCGCGTCCGTGCGCCTCGCATTAGCCGATTGCCGGCGCCTCGCCCACTCGCCCGCCCGCTCGCTCGCTCGCCCGCGTCGCCTTCCCCGTGTGCGACGCACGCGGTCACCCAAATGCTCCCCCCCTCCCCCGCCGCCTCACCGACACGCCCATTCTATGGCCAGCCACCCTTCCGACCACCCGCGCCCTCATACCGTCATCCTTTCCCGTACTCTCCATCCTGCTCTCTCACTCTTTAGCCAGTTCGTCCACCCTTTCGATCGACCGCTCCCTCATCCCCTAGACCGCCCTCTCACCTCTCCTGCTCGACCAGCCTTATGATCTCCCGCTCCTCATCCCCTCACCCCCTACGTCATCCACTCACTTTCTAACTCGTCCCCTCATCATCTACCGCTTCCCCTCACCCGCTACCTCATTCTCTTACCCCCTACCTCATTCCCGTACCCGGTACCTCATCGCCTCTCCTGCTACCCCATCCACTCACCCGCTACCTTATGACTTCACCCTTTACCTCATCTCTTCAACCGATCCCCTCATCTTCTCAGTCGTTACATCGTGACCACTCTCTCACTCGCTTGCTGACATTGCATATGATTGCCCACCTACATTCACAGTGTTTTAAAACTTTTGCTGTAAACGCTGAAGGCGTGGTATTTCTTTTTTACCGAAGGCATCGATTTAACCCCCCACCGCCCCAAACCAGAAATTATTTTTCAATAATAATAATAATAATAATAATAATAATAATAATAATAATAATAATAATAATAATAATAAATGAATAGATATAATAATATTTACTTTCCTTTTCCTTTTTTTTACGTATTTGGTGAATATTGTCCAGATCTGGGAGTATACGTAACTCTTAGAAAGTAGAGCAACACACGAAGGGTAAAACAGCTCATGCAATTGGGTGGGTACCTGTCGTATGATTTTGGAGAGAAGTCTTAAAAATCCATGGCAAATGACCAACTCATACATTGGATGCGCGACATTTGCAGTCTTTACGCTCTGCCACTGGAACAAATTTTGGTGTTGGCACCGCTCTTAAAAGAATCGTCTTTACTGCGTGCTCACTGAATCTGCCAAGAAGAGCCGGCAGCGAAAAGTTGGCAAGCTGTGATACAAAGAACAACGCCGAACTGGCCTGTCTATATTAATATTATCTCATTATTTCGGAACGCACGTAAATTAAAACGAAACGGAAGTTTACGAAACAAAATTATGTATATCATATGTTTTAGCTTGTAAAACCATTCTAGTGCCTTTTGCAAAAAAACTATTTAATACATAATCAAACTTTTCGCTACGTTAAAAAAAACAAATACAACCGAATGTAAAATAATCACAGACAGGTGGACAAGCACCGAAGCGGGGCGCCGCGCTCAAGCAGAGCGACGTCACGGAGGGTCGCGGACGAGTTTAGGGGGTGAAACGTCCTCTCCGCCAACCACCCGGTATAATCAGTAGATTTTGGCTTTTTTGATTTGGGGGCAGATTTGATTTTGATTTCGGACTCGATTTTTGAATATTGAACATTGGAGTGCTTGTTTATATTATTTGTCCTGTTTATGGAACAATAAACTGTTTTGATGAAACCGTGACGAGTTATTGCATCTCTCTTTCTTCTACCTTTTTTCACGTTCACTGAACCATCATTTCTCTTGCTCCCTGTTCGGTTATAGTCCTACATGTAACCGGACCGCGGGTTACGTCGGCGATGCATTGGGCGCGTTTTTTGTGTTGCCGAGCGCGTCAACCGATATGGTCATTAGCACTGCCAGTGACGTGTTTGTTTTAACCTCGCGGTGTGGTTGAATGCCTTCCCCGCCGGATGGTGATATCCGGTGCCGACCTACACGTCGAATTGCGCATTATCAGGCGGGTATACTCCTCCTGATATCGCCCTCAGCACCATCCCAACCGCTACAAGCACTAAGCCCCCAAAATGTGTGGTGGTGTAAAGCATGTGCGAGTACGAGTGTGTCCGTAAATGTGTCTGTAAAGGGAGAGGTGGGAACATGGACGGCAACGGAAAGATCGCGCGCGGTACGTTGGTCGTTTGTTAGAGTAGTGCTCCGGCATTCCGCCTGACATTCCGCCTGATATTGCTGGAGAAAGCTTGTAAAGGGCAGTCGGAGTTCTAGAAGAAGCTTGAAAGAGCACTGATCACAGCAGTCGGCGCTGAACTTTTTTTAATGTAGAAATCGGCATAATTCTATCTCTTCCACCCTAAAACATCCCGGTCAGAGCCGCCGCAAAGTCAACAGTAATGCTGCTGTGAGCCAACTCAGCCGGTTGGGGCGCGGGGTATTCTCTGCGCTGCAAAACGCGGAGAGCGGGGGCGGCGGCAGCGGCCGCACATCGCTGCGAAAACGCAGGTTTTAGCGCTGCGCGCCGCCGCACCGCGCCGCGTCGCGTCGAATCGTGTCTCCGGGGCGGCTTTGGGAATACAAGTGAAACACAGCCTGTCCGGCGATAACTCCATTATTCCGCAATACTGAAATACTGTCGCGCGTCGTTCGCCACGTCAAAGCGAGATTCATCGCCGAGCGCCGACGGGGCTGCCCTCCCCCGCCTCCCCCTCCCCCCCCGTGTCGCACGCTGCCGCCATCGATGCTGGTCCTGCCCGCAACGCGCGGTGACGACGTCAACTTTTTTCCTCTTTTACTTTCTTGCTACGGAGTAGAGAGAAATTTCTGTAATGCTGCACGAAAAAACTGCGAAATATCCGCAGAAAAACTCGTATTACAGGGTCATAGTAATGAAAACGTTGATAAATCTAGTTGCTAAATTTAGAAAAAAAAATCATCTACATGTGGTATAGACAGAATCGGTGTTTTGTACGTCCTTGATACCGAAAAATCAAATGGCGGCAAAACGTCTGTTTTTCCATCCGTCTGTGAGTCTTTCATCTGTCTGCCCGTCTGTGAATAACGGTAGTAGCTAAACTGTTCTGTCGATTTTCTCCGAAACTGATATTCTATAATTGATCTGACTAATGTCTCGTTCCTTTGAATACGAAAATGATATTTTAATTTGGGAGCTACATTACATGAAGTCCCGGAGATATTTTCAAATTCCTACATCAAAAATATTAGAGATAGAGATTATTTTTCCTTAATGATGTTCCTAACAGATAGATGTTGAAATAAGGATTAGTAGAATTGTTCTACGATTCGAGTATATTTCGCATAATTTTGCATGAAAGTACGGGCTCGAAAGTAAGTGCCGTTTTAGCACCACTAGTTTTTGTCCTCTCCAGCGCATTCCCGCGTACATTACGTTCATGCGTTAGGCTATGGGGTAAATACATAGGAGGCGCGTATTATGCAACATCCACCATTGACGTCATTGGTCCAAATTCATATATACGAAGAAATAAAAAACAAAAACAAAGAAAATTAGTGAATGTATCTTTCACATGTAAGCGGACAAGAAAACTTTTTTTACCTTTGAGTTAAATGATTTTCCTGTTTTATTTACAGTGTTCTACAAATCTATTTTTTTAAACATTTATTGTTATTTTGAGAAATATATTACGTGTATCTCCAATGTAACCAACTAATCTAAACGGAAGGCGACAAAAATTACGTATTTTTAACTGAACTGAAGCCATTTCTGGCTTTCGAACACAAAACTGTCGTGAAATTGGAATAGAAGAATATATGAGAATTAATAAAGTTTCAGTTAACTTTCGTTTTGTTAGATTTAAAACATTTTAACAATAGAAGAAAATGTTTGGAAACGTCTTCAAATATTCACTGTAAATTGCACTGCGTTGAACATAAATAAATGAAATAAAAATATTCTATTTAAGGACTTGAGCAAAAATGACATTCATACGACTCAAGCGGCACACTGTGTTATCCTTTTCCACTTGTTGCTGTTGTTCATAAACGTATTACCGCCAGTTCTGCACAGCTCCTCCAGCAAACTTCTTGCACCAAACTAATGTAGATATCTTCCTTTCATCTACACATTTCAACCTCGTTTATCGTTTCCGAGATCGATTAGATGGCTCTAATGAAGAGCTGGCGTAAAAGCGATTCCACTATCACATTTCGAGATCTCCTTTACCGTTTAGATCTTGTAAAGCAATTCCGTGTTCCGATTTCCAGTTCCCATTTCCATTACGTGTTTCGGCTCACACGGGAAACTGCTCTGAATGGATCCGGGCAATCTATGCCATTATCACGCACGTAGGCCTCTAATCTATTACGCAATAATGATGTCATATCAGGCGTAAATAAGCAGATGCATGTTTGGTCATCTGAAATTTAAGGTTGGAATCCGAAATCGTTCACACTGCTAATTGCTCTTTGAAAGTTTATACATTGAAAAGGTTGGAATAAGGATAGCGTAAACTAAATAGCAACTACTTTAACAAGGTTTTTAATATGTAATATAACACACTAACAATATATTAGTTACAAGAGAAAACTCTTCGCAACTATGTTGTAGCAACATACTGTTACATCAAGTTCTCCACTCAAATATTTCGGAGCAAAATCTGTTAGTGAATATAAGCGATTCATTTTTAAAGCCACTCGACGTATCTTGTCCAACTGAAAAATTGAACAAGGTGCATGTGAAATATTTTAAAAGCTTTCTGTAATATAAAATAGCAAACCTACAACAAAAAACGCAAGTTCGTGCAATTAACATCACATACGTGATCTTGTCAATCTTTGTTGGTAGATAAATCACATGCAATTTGTTTAAAACAACCGACAGTTGAATGTAGCGTTGATTTCCTTAAAATCTGGCAGGGAGTACAGTCTAAAAGTGAAATTGTGATTTAGAATAGTTTGTATGCGATATTTGACAGCGACTTCTTTTGTAACGGAAGAAAATGAAAATATACAAACTTTCTCGCATGTCATGACAAACTCTGAAGCACATACCCGGAAAAATAATTAAAACGACGGCAAATCAACTCATTACCATTCTCCAAAATTCATCGCAATTCCGCTCCATCCACCACCCCATCGCCGTCCAACCACGCCCTCCCCCTCCAACCCTACGCGGGCGACTGCCCTACGCGCCCTCCGAAATAAAGCCGCCCAACGCATTTAAACGCCAATCGGATCGCGAGGCCGGCTTTTTTACGCGCAAGAATTAATCATGCGCGCCCGACGAGGGCACCCCCGTGCCGTCCGCC
>BOPP01000012.1:14767519-14816269 GCA_017312745.1 Gryllus bimaculatus
CGGGTAGAGGGGGGGTGGAAAGAGTGAGGAGGGGAGGGGGGTGGAGTGTCGCCGTTCCCCGGAGGATCGGCCGAGGAAGCGAGAAGTTGGCAAGTATTGAACCAAAGGCGTCGGGGATCGGGAGGAGGTAGGTGCGGCAACGTTGGAAACGGGGTAGGGGGTTTGCTGATGAGAATTTAGATTCACTGCTGGCTGTGATTTCGGCAAAGGAATACGCGCTATGTCATCCTAATGGGTAGTGGCGATGGAAACAAACGCTTTTAATTCAAGCAAGAGACCGAACAGAAAAGGGGGAAATTAAAGTATAATTGAGCGTGGGTTTTGTGTTTGAATTGTGTGAACGACCTTAAAATTCAACTCTGATTCAAGTCACAGAGTTTATGATATTGTTATCTGGAGGAATACGTCATAACAGCAGAGAAAACTGATAAAACATCACATTTCCTTCAATATGATGTGAACAGATCTAAATGTTGTCACCTAGCAAAACACATAAACTCAATTGTATTAAAAAAATCCCACAATATTTCTAAATACAACTATCACGAATGTTAATGCAAAATATTTTATCACTTTCACATTTTGATTACATTATTAAATCAAAAATCAGTTTCAAACAAAAAAAAAATATTGTAAAAACAGTGAGCACCATGGAGAATTTTTCTCAGCCTGCCCTAATTAATTAGGACATTTTAAGAGCTAGAAAATTAATATCTGCATTTAATGCGGAAACACACCGAGCACACAGATGGAAATTCACACGCAAACCTCCACATGCTTTAAGCAAACTCAGACCCCACTCGTCGTCTGGAAGTCCAACTCGGGGAGCTCACTCATTTGCTAACTGAGCTCCCCCGCTCCGCCCGCCCCGAATACTCCGCCAGACGCCGTCCGGCATACGTACTCCGCGGGCCCACGTACCACGCTGCAATTAACGTTAAGCTATTTCTACCTGCTGACCTCTCGAAATTACAGCACGCACGCAAACGCATTAAAAGCGAAAGTAGTCCACCAGACGAATTCAATTCGGAGGAGCGCGCCGCGCCGCGCCGCGCCGGGCCGCGTTGCGTTGCACCTGCCACTTGACGGCGCGTTTAGTTCCGGCCTCGCACATGGCGAATTATCTCCTCCGGACATGTGCCTAGCTGCGTTTTCTGGACGTGGAATGCGCGCTAATGACTATCTGGTCTTGTAATTCCAGGATACAGATGTGAAAGATTAGCAATTGCGCTTTGGAACTTTTCTCATGAAGAATGTAAGATAATATAGTTTGACTCGCACTTTACGAGCATGACGTATTTTCTCAAATTATTGAAGTTTGAAATATAATTAGAAACTAAGTTATATTGCATAAAAATATGGTTGAATACTAAAAAAATGCCTCAGGAAAAAATGAATGTACTTTAAACTTTAGAATTACCAAACAATTCGACACAATGACATACGTGTATAAGCATATCACTTTGTAACAAGCAATTCCCCTCTAATAGCCATTGGATAAAAAGTGATTATTTTCTACTTTTTACAAGCTCTAAAAGTTTGTTTCATTTATTCTAAAATACCTGTAGATTTTGTTCATTTATCATTTCTAAACAGCACGCATGTCAGGCTGAACCTACTTCTGAGTGCTCGGAGCGCGGACTTCGCATAGCCGTGGCTAGTCCCGGGCGTTGGGCCGACGTGCGGTGGCTAGGCGTGGCGTGGCGTGGCGTGACGTGGCGTGGCGTGGCGTGACGTGGCCGGCGCGTCGCGGAGCTGTCTCGATTTTTGCGGGACGCGCAACGGCGGCGCGCGCGGGCTGACAGCGCGTGGGCGGGAGGGGCGGCGCGGCCACGCCCTGTCGGACGCTGTCAAAGCGCCCGCCACTTGCGGCCACGTTCTCGACCGCCGCCGGCGCTGCTGCTGCTGCGTTCCGCGACCACGAAGCTTCCGCTTCCGCCCGCCCCCCTTCCGCCATACACTGTCCTCTCTCGGCTCTCGCTTGCCCTCGCTGTCCTCCCTCGCGCTGCTTCGAATTTTCCCGTCTCCGGCGCTTCGTGTCCGTATTCTCTCGCACTTCACCCGGTTTTCCCATTCGCGCAACGAGGAGTTAAGATTTTGACCTGCTTCCTGCATGGTCTCCTCATCCTTATCCATCTTCCTTATCCACAGGCATTTTCTTGCTCTCTTGACCATTGCCTCCGACTCACTTTCCGCACGCTTCCTCTACAACATTCTCTCATTTTTCGGTCTCAACACAGTTACCCATTACAATCCCACCTGAACCTCCTCAACGTTATTTGTTACTTGCGTTCAAATAGTCAGTTCATTGACTTCCCCAGTATTGCTCTTTCCAAGTACTTTTCTGACACTTTTTTCTGCTCTCTATGTCTTCTGGGACCTGTATTACGTTTCTACACATTCATTACTCACGCTATTCTATCTAACCTTTGCCCAGGATTTTCTGTACTATTGAAATGAATTGAATTTGCCTTATTTTACGTGACGAGACTCGGGCCATCAGGCCCGCTCTTCCGTCTGACCATGCAAATTTTGCTACGCTCCTTTCACCCACTAGCGGAGAAAGGAGGTATTTCTTGGGCGGGAAACAGGCAATTTGAATTTAGCTCAGAGGCGTCATTTAGGTTTGAGGATCTTTTACATGCAAGTAAATCTACGAACATGGGACAGCCGGCTTTACTTCCCCTCCGAAGGAAGGCGTACGAAGGATTTTTTCGCCCTTAAAAATTCACGGCTTCGATCGGGTTTGAACCCGCCAACTTGGGTACAACAATCCAGTACTATAAGTACAACAGTACTATAAGCTCAATTCACCTCTTCCCCCCTCCTCGTTCATGGTGCACGTGACTGTGACCTCTACGATTCCCACAGAAGCGGAAATATAAACCCTACATCCCACATGTCCGGCGCCAGCTCCGGAACATTATAACTTCCATGTAAAGTAGGAGCGGCGCTTAGTGGCGCGCTCTACTCTTGCGCTTTCGTGCGGGAACTAAAAGCGGACTGCTGCTATTGTTATTGAGAGGTCGCTTGGGCTGGCGGGGCACACACAGGCGCGGTTTGACTGATGTTTCCGGTCAAATGAGCTGTTATATCATTTGTCCCGTTTGTGTAGTGATTGTATTATCCCCGGAGGTGGCGGTGTTCCTCTCATGCTGGACGGTGAAATTTTGATGCCGACCAAATCATCTGCTTGAGGGGTGTCCCATCTCCTAGTATCTACCCCAGGTGGTACCGCACCAGCCAGGGCAAGTCCTAAGCTCCCGACTGGCCCTTCATAAAAACCGTGGTGGTATTCTCTAAGTGCGTGAGAGAGTAACTGAAAAGATGGGGCCAATGATGAAAAATATCGGTCCGAGGCCCGCTTGTTACGGTATCGTTCCGGTAATCCCCTAGCAAGGACAGGAAAAACCTCCTCACAATAAATATCAGAGCAATTGGCCGCTAGAATTTCGCCTAGACAGCCAGTGGTGTTGTTCCAGTTACTGCTAGTATCGAAAATACAACCGTCCGGACTAGAACCGTACGTCGCTCGGCCAGAGTTGCGCCCGCGAAGCTGCGCCTCAGCTCATCCCCCTCCCCCCAGTCGACGCATCTGCGCCTCAGCTGGAGCCTGCGCCTGAGCGTGAGCGCCGGGCGAGTTTTGAGCGCTCGTTAATGCTTCCGGGCCACCGAGCGTGGTTGCAAGATCCGTCCGACAGTCGGCGAATGGAAAATTGGATTCACTCGTGAGTTGGCTTGTCACACCGCTGTTCGCTCGTTTGTCCCGCCGTTCGTCTGTTTGTTCTGCCGCTTTCTGAAGTTTCAGCGTTCGGTGTGTCAAAGCGAATGACAACGAATATTTCCTCCCCATTAAATTTTTACAAACGCGAATTCAAGAGCGCTTCAACAAAAGGATATCTTTTGTGTTATTACCACGAGCTTAAATAAATATGTACGAGAGTACAACACTAACATCCATATATGTTTACACGAAATGTCTTCCCATTATTACGTAGCTAAACATTTTCTTACATTAAAACTGTTGACGTACATAGCAAAAATGCAGATATATCTATCATCTCATACGAGTATAATACGGGGAGAGGGGATGGGCTTATAGTAAATTCTTCAGGATAACTTTTCCATCTAGCGTGGAGTATACAAGAGGCATGGAAGTTTCCACGTTTCATAGAACACGCAGAGCATTACAACCAGCGCGCGTATTTCACCCTCAAAATGCAGAGCCTCTTCGGATACCATATTCTGGCAGCGCCGGTCCACGCTCGACTTTCCTTAAAAGCTACCGCCGCCATCGCCGCCGCCGCTGCCGCTATTCCGGGGCCCCGGAGCCGCGGAGCCCCCGCGCTATTTGAGCGCTGAGCTCCGCGTATCGAATTAAATAGGCAATTTACCCCAACAACGCTGAGCGGAGGCACTCGCCTCGGTACATTTAGCGCAGCCGTAAATAGTGGAGATGCGACTTATCCAACCCCACCGCCCTCGCCGCCACATGCTTCACTCCTCACGTCCCCTCGCCCCCCCCCCTCCCCAACCGTCGCTGGCTTCTCCGCCGTCGGCAGAAGCTTCCAAATGCTCCAAGACGGCCACGCCGGGTTCGAGTTCAAGGCACCGCTTCGGCGCAGTTCCATTACGCGGCTACCACACTAAAATCTAACCAATTTCGCACGACAAACATCGCTTCCTTTCTTTTTCAGGTAATCCCAAGGATGACACACGAGAAAAGATTACTCTCGTATTAAACCACCAAAAGCAGAGTTGATCACCGTGACTGAGATGTTACCATTATCTAGTAAAAATAAACTGATGCAGAACCGAAAGATTTATAACATATACTAATAGTAATAATAATACTAATGATGATGATAATAAATTAATTTAAAATTACTGTGTCCTCAGTTGTGAAAAATCAGTTTATAATACTCATAATGTTACGATATATTTTACATTTTACCGAAAGAGGCCTAACAGAGTAATAATAATAATGATAATAATAATAATAATAATAATAATAAATGAATTTCAAATTACTGTATCCTACGTTGTAAAATATCAATCTATAATGCTCACAACTTTACTATATATTTTACATTTGACCCTGCTCTTTGTTTGTACATTTTACCATGTACAGCGAGCTTACTCTGTAATGCTATTAATGTAGTCTAGAGATAGGCATGAATACCACGTCCTGCTGTGCTAATACTATCGTCCGAGTTGGTATAAACGCTGAAAATTGTATGACTAAACATGCTGGTATTCAGTTCCACTTCATTTAGTAGACTCCATTCGACTAGCGCTTACATCCTGTAGCAAAGTTTGTAAACGATTAATCATTCCACTCCTCTTGTATACAGATTTGCCCATGTATACAGTATAACTGGACGCGTTCGCACGAATCATTTTCAAAATGTGATCTCTGTTTTGAGGGAACTATATTAATTTTAATGCGGATTAATTTTTTAGCACATTATGAAGGGCATCATTTCTCTCACCTTTATAATTCAATGTTCAATGCTCGGTATTGAGAGCAATTCTCTGGCAGAAGCGCACATGAAACGGCCTAAGAGGATCTTTCTATCACCTCTATCCCTGTCGGGCAATGTCACAGTCATTGGCATACACGATCTGCAGTAATATTCTTCATATTTTTCATCTGCCGGGTCAGTCCCTGTCGGTAGAGCTATCCACACTTTTGTAGGCAGACTCTACGAAATATAGTCGGCACAGTCGCCTCTGCCCCCGCCCCCACCTCCCTCTGCACACTACCACCGCCTCCACCACCACCATCACCACCATGGGCATCACCGTCTCCGCGGAGACGCGAGATAAGTTTGTTGCAACTTGTGCGCAACTTGCCATTATCTGCGCGTGGGAGCAGTCGCCGTGAGAAGGCGTCGCTGGAAATAGCCTCATTAGGTGCCGCGAGCGGGCGCCAGAGCTTCGCCCCGGCCCCACTCCCCCTCCCTTCCCCCATCCCCGCAGAGTTCGCTTCTTCTGCCCCAGATCGCGCAGTCCGTCACGCGCCTGCGCCGCCGTCTGCGCCACTCGGTCCGCGACTGCGCGCGCCACAATGCAACTATTCCCGGCTGCGCTCGTTTCAGATTTGAGTTGTAGCGCAGTAACGGGGCGAAGTTGCTGAGTACCCTGTCGCTGTGGGAGCCATACCGAGATAGCGGTTGTAAGAGTAAAAAGTTAGTAACTGACGGCAAAGAATGTGAAACTTGTCAACCTGACGGGAAATTATGGGGGCGGAATAGAGGATATCTGGGCAGAAAAGTGAGGTTTGAAAAAAGACGGGAAAATATAGGTGAGAGAGAACCGAATTGAGAGGCCGGAAAAATGTGTGTCGAGGGATAGTGGCCGTGGAAGAACCGCGCACAAACATACGATTTCAAGGGAGGAAAAAGCGGGAAGATTGGAGGGAGGCGGAGGGAGGGTGACCGGCGAGCCTCGCGGTGGAGAGGACCGCAGCGGCGTGGGGCGTGGGCGGCAGGCGGAAGGAGGAGGGGAGGAAGAAAGCGGAAGCGGAGAGCGGCGCGGCGCGCGCTTTGTGTGGCCGGCCCGGCTTATCGTGACGAGCGCCGCGCCTCGCTTACGCTGCTTCCACCAGACGCTCGGCGGCTGCGGCTGACGGGGCCGGAGAGGAGGAGGAGAGAATGAGGAGGAGGAGGAGAGAGGAGGGAGAGGCAGGAGGAAGGTGGTGGTGCAGCCGGGCCCAAATACTTGCGGGCGAGGGAGGGAGAGGAGACTGAATGATGCGAGGGGAGACAAAGAGCCGAAGACGGGGGTGGAGGGGAAGGAGATAGGGAGTAGAGGAGGGATAGAGGGAGGGGGGTGAAGGGAGGAGGGGGAGTGGGGGTGGAAGGGGAGGAGGGGTAGGGAGGTAGAAGAGACGATAAAAAGAGATTGAGATAAGATTGAGGAGGAGAGGGAGGAGAAGTAAAAGGAGGAGAGGGAGGAGGTGGAGGAGAGGAGGTGCTGCGGAGAGGGAGGAGGAGGCAAGGGGGAGGTGAGGGAGGAGAGGAGGAGGAGAGGGGAGATGGCGGTGGCAACACTGAAGCGAGGGCAGGGCGCGAGGCGGAGGGTCCATGCTAGTCTCCTCTAAAAGAGATTCAGTGCCATGAGTCGGTGAGGAGGGCGGCAGCGGCGGCGGTGAACGCGAAGAAGAGCGGACAGGCCCTGGAGGAAGTCGGGAAGAAGATACGGCAGTACGAGATGGTAGCGGAACACGGGCCTGGGCAACGGTGGGGGAGGGGGCTACGAGGGTTAATTTCGCCTCCTACGCCGCCCCCCCCCCGGCCGCGGGGCTGCGGCGGCAGAAGCAGCCGAGTCGAAAGAGCAGAGAGGAATGTTCTTCACGGAGACTTCAGACTGCGTGAAAGAGGATCTCTTTTCTCCCGTTCGGAAGTTACTATGTTCTACTTTATCTTTTCGCTCATGATCGTGGTTTAGGGTCCTGCTAAGAGCACTCCACTGTATTATGCAGTAAACTAGTTCTTTCTTCCTACATAATTCCATGAAGTAACTAGTTTCATTAGCACTGATTCAACTTCGAATTTTGCTCCGCGAACGCCTGAGAGCAGTTAATACAGATTTAGATGAAACGAACACCCTCTGCAAGTAAAATGTAACACAAAGGGTTTTTTATCATAACACAACATTAAAGTGGCTGTGTAACAAACACTGACCACATTCTGATTCTACAAAATTAGAACATACGATTCAAAAATAATACTCATACAAGTGCAATTATAAAACAAATAGGTATATCAAATTGGTAGAATACAAAATACGAAATAATATTTTCATAATAAAAGTTTAAGCTTGTGTGCCTACGCACAGCAACTCGTCAGGCAATTAAATACACAAGAGCAGAAATCGTAGTTTCTATCAATTGCGCAGATTTCTATGAACATACAAATTGGTTATACAATAAATTAACAACAAGAATAGAGTATTTTGTGGATTAGATTTGACGATTTTCTCATTAGTATTTATTTTAGCATTCTATTTCATGCGAGTTGATTTAGAAATTACCCTAAATATTGTACTACTCTAACTCTACGTAATGATTTCCAACATGACGCTTAGTATTAACGTATTTGAAGTAATAAATTTGATTAGAGTACAATGTAGAAATTCACACAACACTACGTATCCATTCGTTCAAATAAAGCAAAACCTGACGTAAATGTAAACCAGTCATGTCGTAATCCCAGCAAGCGCGGAGGTGGCCTGAGTTCTACTCCATTTGTTTCCAACGGGAAACGTGCTGATTTCAAACCCAAACGAGGATCCAGTAGAGTACAATAAATCGCAGCAACAGTAATATGCACGTGCGCCAGCGAACCAGGGTGAATCGCAGAGTGGGAGCAGCGAACGTGAGTGATGGACCGCCAGATAAAGCCGATACGACAGCGGGAGGAAGTTATCTGATTTGGTCTCTGCCCTTACGGCAACGGATGACCGGAAGAAGTTATGCAAATGTAACAAGAGAGAGAACAAGAATGGGAGAAAGACAGAGAACCAGAAAGATAGAGAAGGAGAGAGAGAGAGAGAGAGAGAGAGAGAGAGAGAGAGAGAGAGAAAGGGGAGAGAGACCAGCCGAAGAACATAAAAATAATGAATATGGATGTGACCGTATTACTGGGCTGTTTTTGTTTTAAGTGTTAGCTAATGTAAACAAACTACCTTACCTTGTAATGATGCAAGAGCAAAGCTAGACTCGTCAGAAACGGTACAACAGCCGATCAGATAGAAATCCGGAATCAAAAATCGGGTAAGAATGAATGGCTTCGACATGTCATGTGTGGATTTTTTGTATGTCATGTGCGGATGACAGAAATAATAAAGATGTAAACAAAAATAGTAAAGATGTAAACATGTTTCTACAAAAACAAACATGTGTGCCTCGGCACAGAACATTGAAACTACGTCCAGGCATCAGAGTCAAAGTTGTGGTGTGGTTGTTTTTTCATTCCTCAATGAATCTTATCAGATTGTCACAACATCTACCTTTAGTAATCACCCTACCATCATATAGGTGTTGTGGTAAGTTATCGTTGGCATTTCTAATGAAATAATTATATGCGCCGTCATTGCCAACAATATTAATAATAAACTAATACTGTTGGCAATGACGACGCATATAATTATTTCACCCTACCATCATCCATCCAATGGAAGGCAATCGCAAACAACCACTGTGAATATCTGTCCAGAAAACGGGAAATCAAGACAAAAATGGCAAATCAATTCATACGACTTCTTGCTCGTCTAAGGTTGGCAATCGAGTAGTATTAAATGTTTTTACTTTCGGCATTTTATGATTCGTCCGCAATGACTATTGAAAGGTAACACGAAACGGTTCTAGCAATGTTCATCTGAATCAGATCGTGGCACTATTATGCCGTGTGTCAAGTGGGTCACGGGAAGAGCAGAACAGGGAAAGTATCTACGCAGAGCAGTGAATGGGAACAGAAAGGGGTAATGACAGAACTCAGGAGGTCGCGCTGTCTTCCGTATCCTCCTCATTTGCGAAGTTTGAATCTCGGCCCCCTGTCATCGCGGACGCCCCCGGTTGGGCAATTACAGGCGGCGTAGTAGGGAGCACGATATCGACACAAGGGGCAACATCACTCTCACCTTGAAAACTTGGAGACACGATAAGTTCTAGAACAAAGTAGGGCAGAGATGAATTTTGTACATTGATAGCATAACTTACAAACCACCGCTTCCTTTCCTTTACAACAAAATCGTTCCCAGAACTCAAATGCTCTCTATTCGACGTACTTTCTGATACTTTTTTTTCTCAGAAATGCATCAAAGAAACGTCAATCGCAACGTCTAAGTTTACAGTACAATGAAAACGTTTCAAAATTGTAAAACAGTAGTCTGTTGCAGTACGATAATACTACAATTCCAAACATACACAAAGCCAGTTCAAGTGGAACGCTTTAAAAAAGAACAAAGGTATTTGTGAAGTCATTGCATGTAATAGCTCGTCAAACATACTTGCACAAAAATATTAACTAAATATATAAACATTGCGTTTTATTACGATATATGTATCACTGATTTCCCAATGTTCACAATTTCAACAATGGTTTTTAGTGCACTCTAAAAGCCTAAGCCCCTAATTTCAATAGATGATAATAAACATCTATGAGTATTTCAATTCTGAGACGAGTATTGTACATGTTCGTCCGAAATATGAAAAACCTACGAGCGTTACGCTTCGGTTTTGAAACAATAAAAATAATTCTACTTTAATTTGCGTGTAGGGATTTTAGCTTCGAAGGGCGCGATGCTGCTCTCATGGCGATGCGAACGGTCTCACAGCGTCGCCGTCGAGGGCAGTGAACGAAGGGTAACAAGTTGCAGAGGCCCGAAATTAGCCACGATAACGACCCGCTAATGACAACTGGCGGCGTATGAAATGTACTGCGGGCGGCGCCGACTCCCACGGCAGCCGCCGCGCTCTTCCGGCAGGCGACCTGCGAGCAGGAAGAGCGCAGGAAGAGCACCGGAAGGCGGGGTCACGAGGGCGTCGCCGCCACGCCCCCACCGCTTCCTCCTATTCTACTCTTCCTCCTACCGCTTCCTCCTATTCTACTCTTCCTCCTACCTCTTCCTCCTCCCTCTTCCTCCTACCTCTTCCTCCTACCTCTTCCTCCTACCTCTTCCTCCTACCTCTTCCTCCTACCTCTTCCTGTCCCTGCTTTGCACCTTTTTTCCTTCACGTCCTCTTCCACATTCGTTTTATTCACCTTTTCTCCCATTGTCTCCTGATTACTAATTTCTTCTCATTCTCTTCCTCATATTTTTGTTTTCTTCTCCTCTGCTTTCTCACTTTTCCTTTTATCTTCCCCTTTTCCTCATATTCTTTCTTTTCATATTTCTTCTTATTCATTCTCTATCATCTTCTCTTCCCCTATTCCCTTCGACCATTCGTTTATCCACTCCTTTCTCCCTCCTTTCTCGCCATCGTTTTTTCCTGCTTTTTTCTCTTGTTTCTTCCATTTTCTCTCCCCCATTTTCGTCCTTCACTACTTCCTCATATTTTCCTCATACTCCCCTCCCTTTTTACACACTGCATCTCCTTTCTTCTCACCATCTTCCTCTACTTTTTCTTTCCTCCTGTTTTTTGTTCCTTTTCTTCCTTCACTTCTTCGTTATCTTCATTCTTTTTCACCCTCTTCTCAATTAATTAGACTGCCATCCTCTACCTTCTCACCCTCCTCCTCGTCTGTTTCTTTTTTCAATCTCGTTTTCACTTTTTCCTTCCCTCCTTCCCCCTTTCCTCATTCTTTCCGTCCGTCCATTCTTTTCTCCTCCCTAACACTGCCCTGCCTTATCCCTCTCTTCACTTTCTCGTTCTCGCCTTTTTCTTTCCTAATTCGCATCCTCAGTCTGCGCTGTGGTTAGGAAAGTGTTGGAAGTGATGCGCATAAAATACGTCAATCCCTTTGTCTCTCAACCACTTGTTTTCAAACTCTATTTCGAAAAGCTCTATGATGACATAAATCTTCTTGTCAATAAACTTGCCCACAAAACACTTTAAAAAACTTCTTTTTTCTTGAAACTTCTAAATTTTATATTCGAATTCACACATTCAGTTTAACATCACGTTAATATAACCACTAACAAGGTTTTTTTTTTACATTTACAGTCTTCGCTTAACAAACTTCCTTCTAAGCAGAGCTACGTCGCATCAGAAACATCTAAAAAATATAATACCATCAGAGGCAAACCTAAAGAACACGAAAAGCCTCCTCGCCTTAGTCGCCATTACTGGTTCCACCATTAGCCGGCGCGTGGGAAGCAGGAAACGCCCAGGGCCCCGGTGTCAATGACTAGCGCCCGCACTCTCAGAAGGCGACTAGCGACCGCCCGGTCGCCTAATTGAGTCGGCACGGAGCCCAGGATAACGATCGCTCATTGTTGCCCCCTCCCCCTCGCGATTCGCTCGTCGGCATGCGAACTGCGCCGACCACGGGCCACCACAACTCCTCTTCTGCAGGGGACTGCGACCAGCTTGTGTCGTGCTGTAACTTCACACAGGTCGTAAGACTTTCGCGTGAGGCGAAACAAGAAAGTGAATTGTATGTCGACGACAAAATAATACCATTTCGTCGCTAGAAGTAGTCGCAAATAATAGCCTTGCGTTAAACTCTGTGACATCTATAAATCAAAATTTAAAAGAAGATAGTAAAAAGTTCAATAAGTCAATTTTTGAAAACAAACGAACTGTTTTTCATTTTAGAAAAAATAATTTATTATCTTGTTAAATAAAATTTCATGCCCTCCCAGCACTACGAATTACGGTACTTCAAAATAAAAAAAACCTATACGGATAATAGGAATTAAGAAAAAACAACAACCACAAGTTGCATTAAAAACAGCTTTGAAAATTCGGAAAATATATTCTTCGCGATTGCAGAACTTATATCTCTTACATATTTTTTTGTTCAATAGGTGCGTGCTTTCATAATCTTAGATAAGTAACAAAGAAACGGTCTTCCTCAGGGCTGGTACCTGAGGAAGACCACGATGGACGATGACCAAAATGGTCGAAACGTCGGCAACACAGCCTTCGACGCGGCGTCACCCGGACAGCCAAGATCAAGCACATGACTCTGGCCGCGGAAGCCTACGACTTCAAAGAAACAGGTGATGTTCCATTGACTTCTCAACGTCACTCCCTATTTATAATCACTAGCAAGATATGCACTAGGCAAATTTTGCTGTTGACTGCGAATTTTACTTCTACCAATAACCGTCACTGATTATGTTAGATAAAACTAATTTATATACATTTACGCTCCGAAGAATCTTCGGCCCATTTACATGCTAACAGCTACGGCAAGAAGGGCACAATGTTCACATTGGTGTAGGAATAGGAATTGTACAGAGCGAGATGACCTTTTTGCGTTGTTAAGCAACATCACAAGAACCTGAACAAAGTGTACATTCGCCTTGATTAAGAGTTTCCCAACGTTCACCGCACTAAAAAGTTTTAATGTGAAAGACAACGAATTCAGCTGAAATGGCGTGAACCTCATGACAATACAAACCGTCTTCATTTCTAAAATGATACTTTTCAGGTTGAGCTTTTGTTGAAGACTTAATTATATTTAATTACAGACTTTTACTTAAGCTACGAATACCAAAATAATATTCTAAATTAAGCTACGTACATAATTTAGATTTCTTAAAAAAAAAGACACCTAACGTCAGAAAATAGGAACATAATTGTTTTCCCTTAAGATTCCCCCCCCCCCAAATGCTCTCTATCTTTGAAGCTCGGTCTCTCGCAACTCGTAGGCCTCTATCATCTACTCTCGCGTTGCTCGTCGCATTTGCCTGGCTGCACGACGTGTCACTGCCCTCACCACCCTCGCCTTCCGCCCGCCCCACCCCCACGCTCCCAGTCGCCTTCGTCGCTACCGCGCCGCGCCGCGCCAGCAGACGCTCTCGGGGCGTAATTGGGTTAGGCCGCAATTAGCTAATGACGGCGTAATGAGGCCGCCGCGCCGCCGCGACGAAAGTGAGTCGCGAATGAGCGCGGGAGGGGAGGCGGGAGGCGGAGCGGAGGGCGGCAGCGGAGGGAGGCGGGAGGCGGAGGCGGAGGGCGCAGGCGGAGGCGGAGGAGGAGGCGGCGGCGGCGAGGCGGCGGCGGAGCGGAGGCGGAGGCGCAGGCGCAGGCGCAGCGCAGGCGCAGGCGAGGCGCAGGCGCAGGCGGCGGAGGCGAGGCGGAGGGCGGCGGAGGCGGCGGAGGCGGCGGCGGGGAGGCAGGCGGCGGCGGGGCGGCGGCGGAGCGGCGGCGGGGCGGAGGGGAGGCGATGTGTCGTCGCGCTGGTCGGAGGGCGTGTACCGGAGTCGGCGGGGGGGGGTTCGGAGAAACGGAATAGCTCCGAGCCTGGATCGTCGGAGTGGTGGGGATCGGCTGGCTGCGGGAGTGGGAGAAAAGAGGGACGGCGAAGCGGCGGAGAGACAAATGTGGAGGTGACAGAGACGGGGAGCACAATGGCAGAGTGGGGATGGCGGAGTGGCTGGGAGGCGGGGAGGTGTGATGGCAGAGATGGTGATGAGCGGTGTGGCTGGGAGGAGGGGAGGTGTGATGGCAGAGTGGTGGATGACGAAGTGGCTAGGAGGTGGAATACTGGAAAGGCGGGCCAGCAGAGAGGTCGGGGAGGTTGAATGTTGGGTTAGAGAGGGCCGGTTACCAGAAGCCCCGCATGGAACAGGAGGGTGAATGAGCAGGAGCAGCGGGAGAGAGGCGTGCTGTGCCGGGACGGGGATGGCGTGCAAAAAGGGACCGTGAATAGAGCTCTATGTCAAGAGAATGGGACGCAACAAATGGAGAGATTCTGGCGAGAAGACTGAAGCGCCACTCAAGGGCTTGGCGCGAGCGGCGAGACGGTTGCTATGAACTAACGATCGGTACGTGCCCGAAATATTAATGGAACGTCGTTTCTGTACAGCCTGAAGAGTGAAGGAGAGAATGTTTCAGTGCGGTACCGATCGATCTCCAACCGTGAGAATTAAACGGCAGAGTGAATACCGCACAGTAAAATTTAAAAAAAATATATGTTGTCAGAGAGGTTTTGTGCACAGTAAATTACCTTTAACTAGAAAAAAATATTTTAAAATATTAACATATTATCCGGAATGTAGGCTAAAATAAAATATCACGTCATGTTTTTTGCAGTAAAATGTTACTTGAATAAAAATGTAACTACAGAAATTTGAAAATATTACTTGTGTAATGAATATTGTTGCAGGTATTGAATGACGACAAAGAAGAAAAATATACAAAAATAATGAAATCATAAACAAATAACTAATGTAGCAGAAAGCATTCTGTAGAAATTTAAACAGTAAATGGATCCCCCGTTAGCTTTGTTTTTTCAGATTACTTTCAAGGTTCCACAGGACCGCTGTTCCCAGGCGACGTATTATTTGTCATTATTAAATTAAACCCGTACATATCAAATGCTCGTATATTCTCAACACTTCGATATATTTCTGAGTAAATCGTTAATCTCTAAATTTTAACCTTCGTGGTACCTAATATATGATCTGAAGATGACCGGGTCTCTGAAGACTTTCGATGTGCTCTGCAAGGAATAAGTAGTACGAAATTTTCAGAAATTGTAGTTTACAGCCATTTCACATCATCCACCATGCAGCGAAGACGCTTTTAACAGGCGTTGCCAGTGTCGAGAGTGCGACTCGAAGGTGTTCACTATGAATATGACAGCAATGTCCATGTATTCAAAACAATACATTGATGTTGATGTTTTTTAACTACGATGTTTTGTGCTTCATGTTTTGTTTGTGTAATATCCCCTGTCCCGCCGTGCCGTAAATGTAGATTCACTATGCGTACGTTTTGCTGAACTCTCTTTTTGCTTCTAATGGTAAGAGTAGAGGTAAGGACGAGTTGCTATTTTGTTAGCAATGCAGAAAAAGCATATTTGAAATTCTGTACCGATGCAAATAAGTTTTCTATAACTCAGAAACGTAAATGTCTATTTTTCAAATATTGCTAATCTTGCGATTTTTAAAATTTATTTTTTTATAAAATTATACTATTTCACTCATCTTTCAACTATTTATAGTTAAAATGACGGGAAGGGATTCTGGAATTCAAGAAAACGTGCGCAGATAATCTTTCCCCCCTACATCACATACAAGTTTACTGTTTTTTGACTAAATAAATCTAAATCTACCATTAGTACATTAAACGTCCGTTATAGCGCTAGTGATGCGTCGTGTTAACCTCACAAATCACCGCCGTTGCATGCAGCTCACTTGGCCCCAAGTAGTCAATCTACGCTGATCGCATTTCACTACTGGCCGTCAGCTTAAGCTGACAGCCCGTGGACACTGCTCCCTGCTGTACTCTGTTCTCGCTTCAGCCACCACTGCGCTGGTCGAAACCAACTTATTTCAAAGCTCTGAATTGTCAGTAATTATCATTGGAGCAGCAGTCGTGCTCCACCTCATTGAGTATATTTTTATTTTATGTTAAATACATTTGTTTCCCTAAACCTCACTTACCACATACCCCAACAGTCAACAGATTGGGGATAAAAAACTCCCATTTTTGTAACAGTTAAAATATGAAATAATAACTGTGTCTGCCACTGTTGTTACTTTGCCTCTAACTAAAGGAAGGCGATCTGTCTTCGCTTCATCGTGCTGGCTATCTCCCACTCGACACGAACCCGATGCCCTGGTGTTATATATGTCCTCCCCCGTACGTTGCACACGGAGAGGCGGTCAACACATGCGCTGGGGTGCCCCTTATTCCCGTACTTTGGTGAACTTAGGACTGACCTTTTGAGAAAAGGCTGGACGCTAGGACTTTCAGATTCAGCTTTTTATCCATTCTTCTCACTATTTTTAGCTTTGTTTTCTGTTAAATATCTATTACAAATTGATGAACACGACCACTGTTTAAAAACATCATATTTGTCATACATCATTTTATTTATGTTACAAACTTGGATCTGTAGAATTACGATGTGTAGAGTTTTGCACTTCAAAACATAACTTTCAAAAAATGTAGTTAAAGAGTTGTATACTCTATTTACATCTTGCATTTTTTTCTTCGCGTGACAATACGCTCAAGTGTTCTGTTTGACTTCTCTCAATATGTCATCCCGCAACCGCCAACACCATAACCTCCATCGCTCCAGCACCAGCCCCAACACCTCCACCGCCCGCCCCGCTCTCCGTTGGTAGTACCGTCTCCGGCCTCGTCTATCCGTTACGTCCGCGTGCGGCGCGGCGAGCGTTTGTCGCCGCGATGTTTAGCAGCGGCTCCGGCGAAGCGCCTTCGCGAAAGAAGCAAGGGCGGGTGGACGGGGCGGAGGGGCCGGACGGGGCGGACGGGCGACGGGGCGGAGGGCGGACGGCGGCGACGGGGCGGACGGCCGGGCGGACGGGCGGACGGGGCGACGGGGCGGACGCGGGCGGACGGCGGCGGACGGGGCGGACGGGGCGGACGGGGCGGACGGGCGACGGGGCGGACGGGCGGACGGGCGGACGGGCGGACGGGGCACGGGCGACGGGGCGGACGGGCGACGGGGCGGACGGCGGCGGCGGGACGGGGCGGACCGGGCGGACGGGGCGGACGGCGGACGGCGGACGGGGCGGACGGGCGCGCGGGCGCGACGGGCGGACGGGGCGACGGGGGGCGAGGGGGACGGGCGGCGGGCGCGACAGGGCGGACAGGCGGCGGGCGGGCCGGCGGGCGGTGGCGTCGGGCGGATGGGTTGGCTGTGCGGGGCGGGGTGGGTGGGCGTTCGCGGCAGGCGGCGGGCAGGGCAGGCGGGGTGCAGGCGTCGGGCGGGCAGGCGGGGCGGAGCGGGCGGAGCGGGGCGGCGCGGGCGGGGCGGGCGAGGCGGGCGGGGGGAGCGGGCGGCGGAGCGGGGCGGGGTGGACGGCGGGCGGGCATATGGGCGGGCGGACGCGCGAGAAAAGTTTTTGCGAGATGCACTTTGCGCTCGCGGGCAGCTGCTCTACACCGGGACGAGTGGGAGTGGGGGTGTCACCGCGACGGATGGCACGGGAGAGACACTGCATAGGCTCAGCGCCGCCAGAGCGCGTACTCGCAAAAACCGCCCTGAAATGTTCATGGCTGGCGTCTGGCACACGTAGCGCAGGAGCACTGGTCATTTGACTCGACTCATATCGTGCAGACACCGCCACGCAACAATATTACAGGAAATACTTTCATGAAAACAAGCAAAAAAAGATGAACGGCGTGGAAATTTCACGCTTTCAGTGACAATATAAAACGTTTTGTTTATTGGATGAAACGAAAAATTATTCGGTTTAATTTTAGGGCCCTTGGAACCATGATAAGCAGTGCATTTGGTTCGAAAACATGGCCATAATTGACTATTTCTATCGATATTTCTTTCCGTGTATCCACCCCTGAGCGGTTGCTGAAATAATTTGCGTTTCAAGCAAAAATTTAAATCCGAATTAGATTTTTGGATTCCAGAAAGTTTCTAATACCTGTCAAATCAAAAATATTTGTACCACTCTTTCCAAATAAGTATCAAGGTTATTAATTCTTAAAACGCTTAAAAGTGTGCAACAATTCATTTCATTAACATAAATGTACATTTCAACGAATTTAAATTGAGGTCTATTTATAAAATAATTTGTTCTTCGTAGCAGGCCACATTTTATTAAGCCGAATTTCATCTTTTTAAAAGTCTAAGACCCGCTTCTTTTCAAGAATCATAACGAGTCATTCCATCTTCTCCTTGGTCTGCCAACTTCTCTTCTTCTCCTCGACCCTCCTCTGTAGTAATCCTTACGATACTTTTCTCGTCCATTCTGTCAATATGATCGTTCCATTCTTTCATGCGGTCTGCTAGTCATTCCGTAATGGGCTTAACTTTCCACTCTTCCCTGTTTCAGTTTCTTTCCTTACCCAGTACAATGTGATTTGTAATTGTTCTTAGATCTCGTATTCGGCGACCTCAAGTTGTTTCGTCTTGCATATTGTATCTTCTGTATAGGTTAATATTGGTCCTTGAATTTCGTGTAGCAACATATTAGGTCTTCACAAAAAAATGCGAGCTCCCTCTGCTCCATGCTTCTCCAATAAAGAGGAATTGCGAATGGTCTTCTGGAGAGAATAGAAATCCTCCGCAGGAGTAAATCGCTCAAATTAATTTGCGAGTCCCTCCACTGCCTCCGAAACGCAAGTATGGAGTCCGCCTAGGGTCGTGGAGTGGAATTCGCCACTAGAAGCCCTTCCCTTTGTGAATCGCCATTGTCCGACTTCCTCCAGCCGCAGCAGCTGCAGCGGAAGTGAAACGACAGCTCCGGCAAACGGGAACCTCTCGGGACCGGGCACGTGCGTTGCAATGGTACGTCCATCAATCTCAGCAGCAACACAGCAATGGTCTCAGGTAGATACAAAAATGTTACAAAAACGTCTTACTGAGTACAACAAAATAATGCCAATATTACAGTCGTGCAGGAAAACAAGTCAGTGAGGCCTGAAGATAGGAAAAAGACCTAAAATGAAAGTGGCCTGTTCAGACTTGGCTGGCCTTTTTCAACGACAGAAAATAATTTTCTGCCGTTTTAAGCCGCAAGCGTGACATGGCACAGAGAGAATTATTCTCTGTGTCTCATGTCTCACTTGCGGCTTGAAAGAGAACCCTGGATAAATGAACGTTGAAGGTAAATCCTACGAATAGTCTTATCCTAATCGGATCCCATTTCAGGCAAACAACACCACAAGAAATGGATAAACATAATATGTTCTTGAGTCTAGCCCCGCCAGTGATCATGAGAGTAAGAAAAAACAGTTAGTAATGTTGGACGTCAACTTGATGCCAAACTGGATAATACATTACAAAACAATATATGTCAGTACCATGACGTGGAGATACAATCCCAAACCGCGCACAAGAAATATCATCATCATCATTATGTGAACTTATGAGTTATAATTTACAAAATTATCTAAGATAGCTAAAGAGAATGGACAATTGTGGATTGTCTAACAGCTTGAAAATGTCCCTTTTCAGCTTTTAATACGAATGTATTCTGACATTTTTAACTTCAGCATCCTGTATCAAAATTAAAAGATCAATAATGGAAACGAATAATATACAGGCTGTTCACACCGTATACTAGTGAGAAAATTTAATACCTACTAAAAATTAGTGATAAATGCGCAAGATACAGAGTACTTCTAACGTTAATTGCTATAATTTCACTTAATTCCGAGATTAAAGTTAGTAAATCGACATTTACTCAAAAGAGATAAGCGAAAGCAAATGCTTATTTCGCCAAGCACGACCCTTGACATCAATCTACCTTAGTCGCGCGCCCCTGGGTTTTTTTCTCGCTCCACATTCCGATACACCGGGTTGCCTACCCGTAGGGGCGCCGTGGAACACAGGTGCGCTCGGAGCAGCGAGTCACTCTGCAGACTGAGCTACTAACAGCGTAGGTCACTTCGACCCTTGAAGACCAAGTATGCTATCAGACACAAGATAAATGTTGCGAAATGTGAGGAACGCAAAGATTATATGAACAACAAACATTCATTGAGTCAGTATACTGATGGAGTATTTCAACTCCTATGTGTTTACTAGAATAGGATGAGAACATGCACTTCGATGATATACGGGCAGCTCACAATCACCGAATATCGAAGAACCTGCGTTGCGTTGTTTACTTTAAAAGGGCTCTCTACTAGATTCCCAAACTATTTATTCAATAGAAAGTTTGAACTGCACTTTTCTTAAATTCTATCTAAATAAATACATTAGTTTTATGTGAATATTCTTAGGTTGGTAACAAGGCAAAAACAACAGGTACCCAGTTTCAGCACAATGTAATCAACGTTTGTGAAATAAATGTGAGTAATTTCTAACGGATACTCATACATTACATCCCTTCAATTCTCTTAAGCATAAACGCGTGTGAAAATAATCGCTGAACGTACCTGAACACAGTACAGAACCTGCAAGTGGTGCAACGCGTAAAAAAATTCAAGTCGCCAACCGAGTTTTCCAAGACTCCTTAACTACTAGTTTCAACACAATGCTACGTACTTCTCGAGTCGTGGTTACGGCCTTCGGGGGGGGGGGGGGGGTGCGAAGCGCCACGTCACGATAAGAGCAAGGAAGGTGAGACGGCTTTGGGCCTCCGCGAGATTGCTGCCCCCACCCCTGTGCAAACACCACGCGGCCTGGGTGAGACGCCCCAAGGCGTACCGCCCTCGGAATGTGCGCCGCATCGGAAGAAATATTGGCGCAGTGTGTTGCTTTCGAGCGGCGGGGGGGGTGAAGGGAATGTGAATGCCGCAGACGGTGGGGCCGTTTTTTACTGAGAAAATGTTACTTAGAGCAGAGATGCTCAAATGGAAGAAATTGGGGCCACGATGTCACCGGCGGCCGTGTGCAGAGGCCCGAGTGCCGCTCGCCGTTCACTTGACTAGAGCTGAACGCGATCAAGCGCCTGCTTCCCCTCCCGTCAGGATGACTCAACAACCGATGGCAGACAAGCGCAGATAAGCGCTGACCCACAATTCGCCAGGCGTGTTGATGAGGGGCATTGGCTGACGCTTTTGTGAATTGGTCCAAATATGTTCTGAAGATTTCTAATAATTCAATTTATAATTCAATAATAACTCAATATCAATTTGATCATTTAATTTCATTACTATTCTCACGAGAAAAAATTATTAAGTTTTCTTTTGTCTCACTTTCGTGGCAACTGCGATTAAAAGATAATTCATCGACCCATCGCTATATATCGTATTTCCAGGCTCTTAAAGGGCTATGGCCATTAATCCTGAAAATATAGTGCATGTTGTTATTACGGGAAGTGGCGGTGTACTTCCCCGCTTAGATCTGCCGCCGACCTACACGCCGGATTGCAGGATTTTCCTTATCAAGGTACCTCCCAAAAGCAGAGTATCGTTCCAGCCGGAACAAGCTCTAACTCCTCGAATGGTGTCCTTCCATAATATGTGGTAATGTAATTTATGTACGTCTAAATGAGTGTACACAAGGGGAGCGGATAGGACAAGGAAAAGAGAGAGGAAGAGGAAGGAAAGGCCGCGAGTTCAAATGTCCTTTTGGGAAGTTATGTCCCGGTCTTTGCCTGGTACTGTTTGGTAAAGCCAGGGAAAACTACCAATCAGAGCAGTTAGAATTCTCCTCCAGATAGCGGCTGAATTCGATCTAGGTGTCAAGCCAGCCATCGAAAATCCTGCCACCGTCGGAACCCGAACCCTGGTATCTCCCGGTCACGTCACTATAGTCTACGTAATGTACATAGCATACAGATTTTGAGCATTAAATACAAGTGATCTGCAAAACATTTACATCGATCATTTATGCGCACAAACGCCATTTAGTCGAAATTTTAGCCGATCTACCATTTAGCCGAACAAACAATCGGAATATCGAGTGATCCGCAAGCGGCCCCGCTCGAGCGGCACGCAGCTGCCCAAGCAGCGCAAAGCCGGCGGCGCGCCGCCCGCCTGGCCGCCTGCCGTGCGCGCGCTCCGGCGAAACCTCTTCGCGTCGCAGATGGCGCCCGGCGCCGAGCCGGAAACGCCATCTGGCGGAGGCGGGCGCGCTGGACGGCGTCCGGCGCCGGAGGCCGAGGCGCAGGCCGGCACAAGGCGACGCGCGACGCGGCCCCGCAACCGCCAGTCACGCTCGCTTCCGCGCGACGCGGTGCACCGCGCCGCGGAGCCACTCGGACTCCAAAGAGGCGCCGTGGAACTCACCTCTACTCACAGAATGCACTACAGTTACGGAACTAACGACCGTAGCCGTTGACGCGTTCGGAGACACGAATTATAGCGATGTTTCGATGAATTATCTTTTAGCCACAGGTGCCGCGAAAATGAGTAGAAAGGGAAGTTATTGTAATATTTTTTTTCTCGTTAGAATAATCGTAATGAAATGAAAAAATTCCATTAATAATCCAGTGAGCCACGTCTTTAATAAGGTTATTTTCCTATATTCAAATTAAAAATCTGTTTGCCTTAAAATGTATTTATACATGTGGTAAACACTTGCTTAACTCATTCTTAAAAACAATGTAATCTTTTTGTTATCTTTTGTATATTCGGGTAAGAATAAAGGACATTTGAGTTTTAAAGTCAGCAAAAACGCTTCATACGACTTTGATAGTTGACAATTTTTTATCGCCAATTGCTGTAAAAATTGGTAAGAACAATAATCTGTCACTTACGAAGTAAATTACATTAAAAAATTAAAGACAGTTTCCACAATGTCCTATGGTTTTAAAAATTCAGTCCTGAGGATTTTATTTTTTTAAATAACTTTGTATGGCAGTTTTTATCATTCCTACAAAGAATAGTAATTAATTTAGTTGTTTTTAATCAAAAAATATATATTTCGCCTGCTATAAGAGCAAGAAATATCTCTAAAAGATCACAGTGAAAAACAGAACTTTTCGTCAATCAGCCGGGTGAAAAGATGAAAATAGTTAGATTCCAAAACTGACTGATAAATTTGTGAATTTGTTCGAGAAAACAAAATAAGCTATATTATTTTTTGGTCAATCTAAAGTAGTCACGAAAAACTTACCAAAATACTATTCTTTCAAAATGAAACAATGTTGTTAACAGTTTCAAAGAGCTGGGTTCTAAAGTAACTGCGTATAGTACAATAACGCCAGTGAAATGAAATGGAGTGAGTAATATGGGAATAATTGGTACAAAAAATTCGATTAGCGATGGTGAAAAAGTATTTTTAAAAGTACAATAAAGACACAGCTCATAGAAAAACTAATATTTAATTTTTGGAAAAAATACTTTTATTAACTAGAAATGTGTTTTATAAATACGTATCTAAAATGTTATTTTTTCAAAACAAAACACAGAAAGCAGCTCAAAAAACAGTATGTAGAAATTTATGAAGTGCAGTATGACGGTTCTCGGCTGCGACGTTGTTTCGCTTCTAAAACCTGCCTTTTTTGCAAAAACACAAAACACGCCAGGAGTTTTCGCTGAAACTCACCAGAGCAGCTGTGCAGAGTGCGGCAAACTGGTGATGGAAAGCGAAGTAACTCACCTGGAACAAACAGAAACAACCGTTAGCTAGCAGCCACTGAGTTCTTTCAAGACTCGGTCGCTTTAAACGGTGGCGGGTGCAATGACATCAAAGAAACCCTTAATCGTGGCGATTTAAGAAACGAACTCCATTTTATAATGAGCAATAAGAATAAGAACTAAGTGCGATGTTCATTAAAGGAAAACATCAAAGACAGACAAGGGATATTTACAGAGTATTAAATCGCCCGAAAACGGAAGTAGAAAATTATGTGCTGATCTCTTGTTTCTTATATTCTTTTAATTCTAAAGACATTAGCTGTTTCATTAATTACCTTTGTAAGACATTAAATTGAACCGTAGTGTTGAACGAAGTTTATTTCTAACATTCTCCTCATGGAGATATTGAGTTTTGGGCTTTAACTTCTCAGCATACAACATTGTTCTCATTATATATGCAGATATTTCTTAATACACATTCGTAGAAATTCACTTTAGAGCACGTACACTCAGTTATGATTATACTGATATCTAAATGTTACAGTAACTTATTAAACATTTCTTTATGATTTTTAAAATGAAACAGAAACTCCAGCATAAATTTACAATTAGTACTCAAAAGAATATTAAATTTCTATCTGAAAAAGCGCATTTCTTAAACATGATGCTCGTAATGAAATCTCTAACAGAAGGCAATCCACGCACAAGGAACACACCCAGGACGCCAGGGCCGCCGAAGGTCAGTGCGGTTTAATGCCCCTTATATGTTTTCCGAAGCGACCTGCGGGGCTGACAGAGCGGAAGCGACAGACAAAACAGCGCGATTCCCAGAAGGCGGACAAGCTCGCGCTCTCGGTTGACGGCGCACGTGACGGGCGAGGACGGGGGTGGGGGCGTGGTCTGGGACGGAGTGGGGACGGTGGTGGGGACGGGAGAGGGGACGGGGGTGGGGGACAGGGTGGGGACGGGGACGGGGGCTGCCGCGTGGCGAGTAACGCGAAGCGGGCGAGCGGAGACGACGAAAGAGTATAGAGATAAATGCACGGGACACTTCAAGTGGAAAGTTGTAGGTAACGCGAGTAGGAACAGAGCTGTGATCGCCGGGATCATCGAGAAAAAAATGAGCATTGAAAGCAAGGGAAGTGGACTAATTTAGTAGATGTCATACCATAACCAACACATCATTACAAAAGAATGAAAGACAAAATAATGTAGGTGCATTAAGAGTCAAATGACATGTCAGTCACTGGTACAGCTCTTCCTCCTCACGTTCTACTCTGCAGAATAAAAATCTGTTGTTCTGATTCTATCCCATTTAGAGTACTTAGATCTTGGTATCTATGAATATGAATACAGAATGGTTACTTAATAGAACGATTACAGAATGGAACAACTGAAATGAAAAGCAGCAATTGAAGAGACATTTGTCGGCAAGAGACACGAAAAACAATTACGAATCCTGGGTTTGTATGTTCCGATATTTAAATGAACTGCTCTAATAAGGCTTATTGAAGAACTTTATCCTAAGTCAACATTCATTTAAGAATTCATTTATGAAAAAGATTGAAGATACATACAAAAAACTATTACACCTTAACAGGACAATACGGAAAGATTCCGAACTCCGTAAAGGAAAGAAATCGCAACGAGGGTGCGACCTCACGGAGGAGAGTCTGGAGGGGAATCTTTGGGACGGAAGAGGAGGCGGAGGCGTGACGGAAGCGGGGGCGAGGGCGGGGGTGGAGACGGAGGCGGCGGCGGGCAGGGAGGCGGGCGCAGAGGTGGGTGCGAGGGAGGAGACGAGGAAGGGTGGGGCGCGCTGACCTAAGAAACATTTTTAATGGCTCCCAATAAAAGGAGCTGCGCGGAGTGGCGCGTGGCGAGGCGTGGCGCGGAGGCGCGGATGACGGCTGCAGCGGCGCGGAAGCGAGCTCCAAGACGACAGATAGCACGGGGGAGCGCTCCCGGTGGAGACCTCCGGAAAACCTTCAGTCCTGTCGCTGTCCGACCCGTCATCACGCGCAGCTTCTCTACGATTTCTCTCGCAACGTATTTTTAATTTGTGTAATTTTGTATAAGATAATGTATAATTGTATACTGATAATGTAATAAAGAGCTTATATAAAAGGTACATTATGTATTTTTCTTGCCGTTACCAGCTGCTTTATTCTCGAATCTAGACACATGTGTCATCTACTTCTACCTGAGGCAGCAGAACACGTAGGCAGCAAGAAAGCGAGGTTCACATGACATTTCGGACCGAGAAGTTGAGTCTATACCAGCTATAATCACCTCGGTTATCTGTCAGCTACTAAAGTGTACAAGCGCTGTTAGTGTTTATTATATTGTCGTTGGCACAGAAAGCCGAAGACTGTTGGGGAAAGCGAAATACTAATGAATGTCCACTTTCCCTACCGGTTGAGGGTCAATTTAAAAGCTGTAGGGATGAGGTGGCCTATTGCCCAAGGGACTAGTTTCAGGTAAACCGTCGGAGAGCGACGGAGACGGAGAACCTAGGTCGCGGCAGAAAGCGAGGCAGAGCGGAAAAGGAACTAGGCGGGGTGATGCTTGTAGCAGCAGGAGGGATCAGGGTGGGTGGAAGAGGGCGGGGAGGAGAGGGTTTGAGCGAAAAAGATCGAGGGATGGAGCGAGACGGGACGGCAAGGGGATGTGAAGGAGAGGAGCAGTGCGGGTCGGAGAAGCCTGGACACTGAAACGAGATGCGGGCAAAAGCGACATGAGTGGGGACAAGAGGGAGGAGATGAGTGGGGTTCGCGGAGGATAGAAACAGGTTGCAGGGCGGGTCAGAGGACGCGGAGTGTAGCGTGTACGGTGGAGCGTCGCGGGGCGCCGACCTACACGTCAGATTATGGGGATTTCCCCTTTCCAATAATCTCCACCATCCACGCCCCGCCCCACCTGGGACAAGCGTTAAGCTCACGACATGTCTCCCGAGATGTGCGGTAGTGTAGTGTGTGTAAGTGCATGTAACTGAGGGGAGAGGGTAGGACAAGGAAGGGGCATGGATGCAGGAAATAACGCGCGCGGTTCGTGGCCCGTTAGTTAAGATACTGCTCCGGCATTCGCTTAGTGTTGAACATACAAACAGCGGAAAATGACACGTTAGAGAAACCGACCGCTAGAATTCTCCGCTAGACTGCGACTGAACTCGACCTAGCTCTGTAGTCAGTGTGGAAAATCCGCCACACCGTCGGGATTCGAAGCGGACAGGGTCACTAGAGGCACTGGCAATGGTTGCTCTCAGCTAAACTCAGCAGCTGTGGGGAAAGGATTAACGGGGCGGAGATTATAATGAACAGAGCGGGACGGAGCGGGGCGGAGTGGATGAAGCGAGGCGGAGTGAGGAGGGAGCGGGGCGGAGCGGGTAAGAGCGCGGCATGCGGAGCGGGACAGGAAGGGGCATGGCGAGCGGGTCGGGTCGAGGAGGGGTGTGGTGAGGCGATCGGGGCGGGGAGGGGCGTGGTGAGCGAAGCCGGGGTGGGCGGCAGGGACGGGCGTGGAAGAGCGGGAGCGGGCAGGAGGGGAGGGCGTGATCCGCGCAGCAAGGGCCGAACCGCGCGTGGCGAGCGGACCGCGGGGGGGTGACGTGGATTGCGCTCAACAACAGTTCAAGTGGTGCGGCGAGCAGGCGCACGTCGTGGGTGCGGGAGGAGCGAGTGACGGGATGCGGGGGGGGGATGGTGATTCGTGTGGACGCGCCTGTGGGGGGGGAATCTATTGTCCTAAACTCGTCCGGCTCGGGGTGGCGAGCCGGTAGCGGGGGCGGCGACCGGCGATGGACAGAGGAGGCGCGGTAGGGCCGAGGTAGGCGTAGAGGAACAGAACGGTGCGGGGCACGGGACGGCGTGGGAGCGGGCAGGTGGCACGCTGCGGAACGCACGCGCAAGTGATCGAACCGGCCGGCCCGTCTCGCCGCTAGCGGTCGCGGCCGCTGGCGGGCAGCGCGCAGCTCGCTCGCTCGCGCACACACACACGCGCACGCACGGGCGGACCGGCGGTAGGCAGCTGTGAACCGACTCGCAGGTGCCCCGCGGGGCCGGACGCTTCCGTGCGCGCGGCGGCGCGACGGCGACGGGCCTGGGCAGCGCTGCCCGCGCCCTCCGCCCGCTCTGGAGGCACCAGTGCTCTCGAAATGATGCTAGGCCTGAAAAGACCCTGCAACCCTCAGTCTTTTGAATAAACACTCACACCAAAAGCAACAAGAATGGTTTCCACAAATTAGCGTGTAATTTCCATAGTAAATCAGTGAAACTTACTGTTCTCAAAATCTTCGGTTATTCTCTAATTTGTGGGTGTAGGCGAGAGACATTCTTGCGAACTGATCACTATAAATGTGTAAGCATATTGGATATTTTCTCGTTTTTGGAGTTTTTTCATTAACATTGAAGTTTTGACTATCCGACGTTCTCCAGCCATTCAGCCTAGATCTGTACTAAGAAGAATTACAATTCGATTCTATTTCCGTCTGCGGGTCGTTTTAATAAATATTATAAAACGTTTTTTTTTGTTCTGTGTTTGTTTAATATCAAATTAATTTATTGCGAATAATAACAAAAATTTTAGCCGTACCCACTGTATGGAAAGGGCTATCGAATGAACTTGCTTCGTTTGCGGACATTACTTCACCTTCAGGCGACTCATATCCACTCCTCCACAACCAGTTTTATATTTTCCCTGTCGCCAACTACACCCACTTGGCCTGTGGCGCCGCTCTCGTTCCAGTGCCGTTCCTGCACTTCCACATCCGCTCCCACTGGGGCATGCTGCAGGTCCTTCGCGTCGCCTCAGTCACTGGTGCTTCCGCCGCCCGCCTGACCCCGGCAAACTAGAGCGCCTATTCGTTCCCCACCACGCCCCGCGCAGCCTCAACTTCCGCCCGCCACCCATGCACCGGCCCACCATTTCGCAACCCGTCCGCAGCTTAACACGGCTACAGCCACCGCTATACGTCCCGACTACGCGGTTTATCTATCGATGCTGCCCCTTCTAACACCCACCCTAAACACGCCTCACCCATCAGCAGCCTCAGCACGTCAATCCGGTCCGGTCCATGCCCGACATCCCGCCCGCCCAGTCCTCCATCTCCGTCCACACCAGCCCTTCCCTCCGTTCCATCCATCATCCCCGCTCATCACCCCCTTGCTTTCATTACGCCCACCCGAAACCAACCCCCATCACTCCTTTCTTTTGTCCACCACACCGAACCCCTCCCACACCACCTCTCCTTTCTTTCGCACGCACCCTTCCCCACACAGCACCACTCCTTCCTTTTGTCCAACCACCTCCCTTCCCTTCTTTCCGCCCACCCCCCTCCACAACTCTTGCCTCCCGCCCCACCCACACCGTCCGCGGCGAGCAGCTTCGCTACTCCGCCCTCGCTGCCTCCGCCGTGACACATCCGGCCCGGGCCGCGTGTCCGCTGGGCGACGGCGGCCGAGGCTGAGACGGGGGCTGTGGCGGCGGAGGGACGGGCCGTGGGCGGCGGCGCGCTCACGCGTAAGTCCCGGCGGTGGAGGCGGCGTCCAGACGAACGCTCCGGGACAAAGGCCCTGCGATCTCCCGAGAGCTGCTGCCTGGCCTGTCGTCGACGCGACCCCACCCCACGCGCTGGCGCCGCCGCCGTTGCTCTCTTCGCCTCTCTGCGCCACCGCTGGGGGTAGCGCCTCCACCACCACTCGAGTCGCTTGTAATCACGATTTCACTGCAGAGCGCGTACGCGGTGGGAACTGTTACTTGAAGATCTCGTCAAGGTGAAGCCTGATTGAAACATTGCAACTTCTTATTTAAACACACGAATTATTCAAAAAAATATGTAAGAACGCTGAAAATAACTTCTCAGTTATTTTCAGCCTTTGGTAACCCCTGCTAATTAACTGCATATCAGAAATACATTTTTTTTAAAATGAGCGCAATATAGAAAACACTGAAATGTCCTCCTGCATATTACCCGCATCGCCGTTACCACGGATGCACTTTAGGACATTGATCATTCCTCCAACGACACATACGGAGGCGAATCTAACGACCAAAAAAAACGCAAATAACCTCAATACTCCGCATCTGCATCGCCTCACCACTTTCGTCTAGACCGCATTCATCGTTCCGTTCCCAGGCTCTCTCCGCGGCCGCCTCCATCGTCGTCGCCGCCGCCGCCGCCGCCTCCGCAGCTCCCCGGGGCGCTTCTCCCATTGATTTCCCGTCGCGCGCCGGGACGCGCGGCGCCCGAAGCGAGGATGCGGCGACTGTCGTGAGCGGGGGCGCTAGAGCCGCGCACGACGCGTGACGTACGGCCGAACAGGGCAACCTCGCGGCCCAAACACAGCCTTCACTCCCCCCCCGTTTCTGCAAAGTATTTAACCCATAAGGAACAATAAGGTATTTGGTACTAATCTTTTTAGTGATTCCGGGTTCGTCAACTCAGGTTTTCAGTCACGTAAGTGTGCTGGATGATTTTTATCGCGGGAAGTGGCTCTGATCGTCTTCCACTAGATGGCGCGATCCGGCCCCGACCAACACGTCGGCGTGTGGGGAAATCCTCAATTTTTTCACTTTCTGACTACAAATCGTGATACTTTCTGTACACATACTGTATTATTGTTAGCAAGTTTGTGCAACTTTTGGTTTTAATATTAGATTTTATGGGCAAGATTTTTATTTTGGATATGTGAAATCCAGATCATACTTATGATGTACATCTCTTCAATTACATTCGAATAATACTTGAACATTAATAAATGTAATACACCATTTGGTTCAAAATTATTTTCGCGTTGAAGATACAGATTTTAGTTTTGAACCGTATGGAACGAAGTTTTATAAAATGGATCCTTACGAATAAAATACGTATAAAGTTCGTCAAGAAGATTTTCAATTCGCAATAAAACATTTTCTTTTATCGAGATAAACATTTTTTTAAATATAAAATTCAATTAATTAAATGTAGACTGTGACTTAACTGTAGTAACTTGTTAATTTAACAAGAGAGTTCGTTAAGATATGTGTAACGGATACATAGGAAATCAGGAAAATACAAGAGTTAGAAATTTCTTTAAATACTGAATTTAAAAAATTGTAAACTAGATGAGGGGATAATGAAATGAAAATTTCAAAAGATAATAATGGGAAGAAATATACAAGAGGTATAAAAATAGCGATAGAAAATACTTGGATCTGGTAAGTTTCACATTACGGTGTAGCACAGAATAAAGAAAAGAAGAAAATATAAGATTATCAAGTATTATTAGGCAAGACCAAAGCAAGTCTCGCCACGTAAAATAAGGCATTAATTCAATTCAATTTAATTATAATATTTTTCAATGATAGTGCCTGAAAGCACATAAATGGAAATATCGTGTAAATGTATTAAAACTTAATAAATATAATATCTAAATAACAATCGAAAAGAAACACTTCGTATTACAACTGATACCACCCCTCGATTGCAGAATGGGATACGTGGCAAAAGTACAATTCGCAGTCGAAAAAGGAATGTTCCGAAGGAGGCAAGATCGCAGAATCCGAGCCAGACAGAACCGCATTATCCCGAACGCAGAGAGAATCGGATATACCTCGTGATCGCAGTGCGCGGCAATATCACGATTGTGTTGGGTGAGAGGCTATTGGGGGCGGTGTTAATCAGCCCCCAAGTTTGGGTTAGCAATCAGAGGTAGTGCTAGCGATTGCCCTACTCGAAGAGAAGGGTTCACACAAACGACGTGCGAATCGTTAGCGTTGCGGTTCTGTGAAACTAGACACTTCTCAATCCCTGAAAACTATGAAGGAGAGTGTAATTGAGAAACCAAAAATTGCAGATCTTCCACAGTTTGGTTGGTTTTTAAACTTTCCCTCAGTAATTCGTTCACGACACAACCACAACTTCTTTGCAAAAAAACGCTACCTTTTCATGCTTACATTTCTCTTCAATAACATAGATCGAAAATATAACACTTCCAGTTAGAAGTGGCGGTGGTTTTTGAAAGTTTTTCTTGAATGCATGCATGTATGTATTCACTCCCACATACGTAGCATATAAACACATGGATAGAAATAATCTATTCAGCTGATATAAAATAGCAGTCTCAAAACAAAGAGAAATGAAAGTGAATTTGGAAAATAAAATGGGAACAACTCAAGGCCACTTTACATTATGTTCATTCAATTGCAGTACTTAGGGTAAATGTAACACAGCCTTTGACGCGGTGTCGCCCGGACAGAGAAAAATCATGCACATAATTCAGATTTGTCTTTGTTTAAAAATAAAATAAAAAAATAAAAAGTGACGAACGTCGAGTCACTCAAAGGAATTACTATCCCAAGGTTTCGCACTTTATTCATTTGAGTCGCATTCCAGCTAAGTGAGCGAATAATCTTCAGGTCCAGCTTCTGCCTAATAACCGCGCTTAACTGCAGGAAGACCGCATTACACGGTCGTGTTGCTCGGCCATGAGGTTGGCGAGCCTGTCTCTGTCTGCGAGGCACATCCGGTGCGCCTGAAACCCTTCAATTGCGCGAACGGACGAGTCCGCCTTTGATGGGACTCAATCTCCCTGGAGCAAGGATGCGCAAGGGATGGCGAAACAACAATCGCCATTTCAATTCAATTCAATGACGCCTTATTTTACGTGACGAGACTCAGTCCATCAGACCTACTCCGTCCACGCAAATTTCACTACGCTTCCGTCGCCAAGAAAGAAAGTATCACTCTGAAGACGAAACAGGCGATTTAAATTTAGATCAGATGCTTCTTTTAGGCTTGAGCATCTTTTACATGCAGAAAATCTACAGCATTGGACAGGTCAGTTTTACTTCCCCTAAAAAAGAACAGAGTACGAAGGATTTTTTCGACCTTAAAAATCAATTTCGATCCGCTTTGAACCCGCAAACTGTGATATAACAATCCAATACGCTAACCATTATACGACCGAAGCCGCCAATTTCTTGAGAACGGAGAAATTTGCATATTCAAACTGAGAACCGTCTTTCTCCGCTTTCATGATTTTTGCTTATTCTTTTAAACATATCTTGTGTGCACTGTGTATATTCCTAACATAGTGAAAGTAAGATCATAGTTTAATAAATCTGAGCTTTTATAATGGAACGCGTAAACAAATCGCCAAGGAGTCAATAAATGACCCTTTCCGCTTTGCCAATTAATTAACATCGGTTTAATAGTAGTAGTAGTAACCAACGTCAGAGTACAATTTCTTGAACTGGGATACTACGACCATGCATCGTAAAAATAAACATAATAAAAGAAATCTCCAGCAAAAGTGTTGGTGCCCCTTTTTCTACGAAGCACGAGTAAGGACACATTTGTGTACATATGTGCACATCGCAACTCCCCCAAATGTGGAAAATATCAATATCAACGAAAATTATCGAATAGTAAATGAAGGCAAACATAAAGTGTATATACTGAAAATCTCACGGTGAACAGTCAAACCCCTCCTGAAAATTTGGTGAAATAAAGGTAAGAGATAAAGGCACTGATGAGATAATAAGCGAAGAAGAGTACGTATGCACTTTTGTTGATACTCGGGATCACCAATAGGCTCAGCACACGTTCAGACACATAGTTAAAATTTTTATAAAGGGGCCATGCTGAACCACGCCATTTCGAGTATCAGGAGCTAGTGCGTAACTTTCAACATGGTGCTGGCAACGCAGCGTGGAAGATGTGAAAAAAAAGTACTAATTCCTAATAAGGGTATTTAGCTACGTAATAAATAAATATGTTCTCTTCTATATCCTTATATCTCCAAAGGAAGGAATGCGAGAAAAAGAGTAATTGAGATTCGAAACGTGACGAAACAGAAACGAAGTTTGAATCCGAAACTCGAAGAAATAGGAAAGAATTTCGTTTATTTACGTAGCGAAAAGAAAACGATGTTTTGATTGCGTTTCCTTTAACGTCCAAGCAGCGAGCTAGCACGCAAGCAGTTAGTCGCTCGCTCGCGCGTTGCTCCGAGTAACCCACTGGGCGGTGCCGAGTCGCGTTTTTGCAGACCGCCAAACGGTACACGCATAAAGACGCAACATTACACGTGTGCGGGCAGGAAATAATTTTTCAAACCATTCGTTCTAATGCCCTACTCATCTACTGTAATTTTCTAAAAGGTTACGTAATCGACTCGAAGTATAAGCGCGAAATATATTAAATGATGATTAACAATTTTCTTCTAGAAATGTCGACTAGGTCTTCCCATAATAAAAGTTTATTGCAACAGAACGTTTTTTCGGTCGCATTACAGCCACATTCTGTGAACACATTGCCCACCAATTACGAAAAGGAGCTTTCTATTGTAATACGCAATTATTTTGATAATACTTCTTGGGAATGTTTATTCCAACTTAAACAAACAGAAATAAAATTCCTTTTTTCACGGTTAAAACTCTACAACTCTTCCTAGTATATTTATAATAAATTGGACTAAATTTATATATATTATGAATAACATATTTATAAATACAGAATTATTTATAAGACTGTACAAAATGCATTTCATTATTTTTCAAATTAAATTTTTTGACAGTGATAGGTCTGCTTTTATAGAGAAACAGTACAGACGAAACGTGAGAGTACAAAGAGTACAAAATTCATTATTCATCCACATACTTCCAATGAGGGCCTTTTAACTCCCATACAACGTGGTGGAAACCATTACTGCAGCATCTTCTTACAAGAACTAAAACACGAACTGCTTCCAACGATACTTAAAACGTGCGTGTCCGCTGCGGGAGTTCGCGGGTCGCAAGCAGGCCCGTAATGTTACAAAAGATACCGCCGATATTCGCGCTTTCTTCATGGATTTCTTATATGTGCATAGTATGTATAATTTTATTTCTACGAGCGGAAGTTGGCGAGCCTACCCTGCAGCTGTACCTGGCGACAGTCGCGCCTCCTAGAGTAGCACCTTCC
Source organism: Gryllus bimaculatus (assembly GCA_017312745.1). Taxonomy (NCBI): domain Eukaryota; kingdom Metazoa; phylum Arthropoda; class Insecta; order Orthoptera; family Gryllidae; genus Gryllus; species Gryllus bimaculatus. The sequence goes on from BOPP01000012.1 coordinate 14,802,046, forward strand.
AGGTGTGTCTCCGGTTTTGAGGGAGAGTTCGAAGGCCCTGCGTCCAATCTTCTACTCGGGAGCAAACATGATGCATTATTTTTCCGCCCGAGGGAGTCTGGCTGTTCCGTGCGTTTCGTTTGAATACAATATTCAATTAATCCAGCCCGAAACACTCGTTCCCGCAACCCCCACCTCGCTACGTTCTCAACGCCCCTCCGCGGCGCGGGCGGGGGCGGGGGCCAAGTGGTAATTGCGACGCGGACCAGAGTGAGGACGAGGACCGTCGGCTGAGGACGCGAGAGGGCGGGATGCAGGGGGGTGAGGACGGAGGAGGGCGAAGAGCGGAAGCGGGCGGGGGGCGGGGCCGGAATTAGCGGGCGACGCACTGCGGCGAGGGGCAGCTGAGTCGCGTAGCAACGCACCACGCACGCACGCTCGCGCGTACACGTGGCACGCGGGGAAGAGGAGTTCCCGCTCCTCCACGCTCACCCCGGCGCCTAATCGTTTCTTTCCTTTGTGCTCTAAAATTCGCAATTAAAAAAATTATTTGTTTCGTGGTTCATGAAAGATCACCAACCCGCCTACTGGAACTCGCAATTCCATTGATCCACTGGCGTTTGAAGTTTAGTAGAAATAAATGTGTCTTTCGTCTCGGAAAATGAGTGTAAACAATCATCCAGCCCTGGTGTTTAAGTGCAAGACGGTAGACGAATAGTGGTTCGTAGGAGCCCTTGCAGAGCTTCTTTGCAAAGTCACTTATCTCCAATAAATACATTTTTTCAGATTGGAAAATTATTCAATAAAATCTTACAGTACAAGATGGAATTCCACTGTTTTTGGACCCCGTTTAACGTGGCAGAGTAACACTTTTAACCCCAATATTTGGGAACATGATAAGATGGCTTAACAATAATAATGATGCGTAAAGCTTAAAAAAAAGCTAAAACACAGATATTTCCCTTTGAAATAATATCTTCAATTATGCATAGACTTCGAAAGCTATTAATCACTTAAATAAAGTCTTTGGTACAGAGAACATCTTTTATTTATCCTTCAAATTTCTATTTTTGAAATTTTTACTATCATCTTGTCTGCAGTTCCTTATTTTTAAGTAATTTACCTCTCTTTTAAAGGCAGGGACCTCCTCGTTCTCCCGATTTCATACAGTCTTCTCCAAATCTACCTTCCTCTTAGTCTTGCTTCAGCCCCGTTGCGCCTCACTTTGATGTATCATCTTGCTTCGTTTCTGAGTTACGATTTTCTACGTATTGCATTTCAAAGAATGTCACTGCGTATGTCCTGTTCGCTTCTGTGGCAATTGAGTTACGGTTGTCTTACTGACTCCGAAATGCGGTACAGGAAAATAGATGTGACGAATTAGGAAACGCACGAGCACAAACCAGTTTATTAATGCTTCACGGTTTTACTCCAGTGTTTTGAAATCTGACATTCTATTAATACTGTTAGAAGTTTTGTACTATATTTACAACGTGAGTGGGTGTACTACTTTATTTAACTTCAAGAGCTGATAATACTTGTACCGCGATTTGATGCTCCTAAACACTTAACATTCCCAGTATTACATGGCGTTATACTATGAATGATGTAAGAGAATGTGATTCAATCGCACCCAAAACATGTTATTCTACTCCTCATTTCACGACACACGAAACACGCGTATCTGCACCCCGGGCTGTGTGAAAAGTTCGCACTGCTACACCTTGCAGCCGATCGCACGGGCCTCGCCGGGGCTCCTGCATTGAGTTTCTCAAGACATCCAAAACTGTGGGTAATTTAAAGATCCGAGCTTCCCAGTAAGACGATCCGGGCGAGGTAGAAGCGGCCGGCCGGTCGGGGTGTCCGGCGTGGAAGTTGGCAGGCCTGGAGGCCGCGCCGGATGGCGCCGCCGCAGCTCGCCGTCGCCTGACAACGCAGCCGCCATCTCCTCCTCCGCCATCGCCGCCGGAAGCGGACTCGCCCCGGCGCCCGCGGCGGCGCGGCGCGCGCGGCGGCGGCGGCAGAGGCGCGATGGCAGCGGAGGCGGCGATGGCCGCGGTGGCCGCGGAGAAGAGAGCAATGATGGAGGAGGAGGATGGAGAGGAGCGGCGGCTGCCTTACGCAACGGCCGCACCGGGCGCCGCTTTCGCCTTCTTCTTCCCCCCCCGCTACACCACCCGGCCGGATTCACGAATCGGACACACGATGCGCATCAACACCCTTCTCCCACGAACTCACGCTCTACAGCCACAAAATGCTAATATGACTATAAACGGAAACTAGTGGGACTACAACAGCACATATTTCCTCGCACTTTACAGCGGTTGCGTAATATTAGTTGAACTAGTGTATCCATATTAGTGTGTTTCCGATACTAGTTTAACTAGTGTTACCAACCCGCAAACATGCACGGTTTCGAACCCAGCCATTCAGGTTCCGTAAACAATAAACGTGTACACTAGATGTCTGCTGGCGTTCGTACCACGCACTTGACATATCAAAAAGGAAGTTGAATTTTTTCAGTTATCCGAAATTAAGACGATTTAATGAAAATGAGACGTATGCAATTTCATTTCTCTTTTCGGAAAAAAATAGAGCCATTAAAAAACTACTTAAAATTACATAAAAATACACTTTTTTTAAAAAAAATGTGCAAAGCACTGTTTAAAGTCTTAATTTTGAAGAACAGGTTTCATTAAAAAACGAACCTTATCTTCAGTAATGAACAACTAGAAAATCTTTTGCAAGGTTTGAAAATTCTAATATTTTACTGAAAATCGGATATGAGTGAACTTCTTTATTGCCGTGTGTTCAGATTCAAGGGAGTTAATCTCGCTGCTCGCGTAACAACTTAACACCAAGCAACTGCGACATCGTCAGCGCTTATCACGATGAAGGAGAAACAATAGGTGCTCCGTCAAGCCACTGCGTCGCTCAACTTTCAAGCAGTGCCATAATCTGCATCAATGCTACAAACACACGGCAATTATTGCATAAGCAAACGTTGTGGCCTTCAGCCAAAAATAAACGATGACAGCATCATGTTAAGAAAAATACCCCCCCCCCCATTACAGCTTAAAAATGTCACAAATCCAAAGGCGTAAAAAATAATAGTTACAAAAGATCGACAGATATGGCAACAAAAAATAGAAGTACTAACAACTACGAACGGTGATCTTGAAATCGAACACATCTAAGCAAGAGGGAACTATGGCAAAACTGTGCAATATCACAACGAAAATAATATATAAAAAGGTGAAGATATATAATGATAGAAATTAAATTCCACAAAAATAGAAAACAACAACATAAATATGAATAATAATGACATCCATGTGGTGTTATTTTTTTCCCTACTACTCAGTTTATTGAGATCCATGTGTGATCAATGAATGATTAGATGACAGCAATAATAGACGAATATGAGATGAACGATGATGGAGCAATGGTGGAATGAGTGGTAGAAAAAAATTGAGAATCCCTAAAAACATTCCAAGAACTCGTATTGTCCACTATAAATTCCTCATATATTGACCGAGGGTCGTACATCCCATATTTCTCTGAACTTCCGTTTTTTATCAATTTGAACTTTAACACCAAATATTGAACATATCTCGAAACATTTCGCAGTCCGAGAACACAGATGTCCTCCGAAATGCACTTCCTTAAAAGTTAGTCAGAATATATGGCTCATAAATAAATACCCTGTCAGCACTATCATTGTTGCTAATTTTGTCAGTTGACAGATAAAATCTTATTAATTACAAAATTCATCCCTGTTTTTTTACCATCTAACAAGACGAAGATATTTAAATTTTTCTTAACGAATGTTGCATTCGTTAAGAATTGCTATGTGCCCCGCTTTTTTTCAGTGAATTATGCAAAGCATTGTCTTTTTTTCCAAAAACAAAATCCTGAACTACCATTCGCACCTGACGGATTTCAAAACAGCGCGACTGCAAGGGACGCTTCAAAACGAAGTAAACATTTTATTATTTCCTCCGTATCTTTGATTTAATTTTCTTTGGGAAGTAGCGGCCCATTGAATCTGGTCATGCTGGCAACCTAAGGTTACCCACTGCTCCGGGTCGTTGCTTTTCTTCCTCTGAGACCTTCCATTGATCCTGCGTGCCCCTACACGAGTCTGTGAACGCGTCGCGACCCGCCCATCCCGTCACGCCCCCTCGCTCCGAAGCTCTCATACGATACAACCTGGTAATCGATCCCTCCTTTCCTGCTTTGATATCGCCAGCGTCGTATTAGTACACAAAAGAAGAAGAAGAAGAAGAAAAGAGATCCGATCTCGTTGAGGTAGAAAGAGTTCGCAAGTGCGCCTTCGGATGGGAAAAAGATAGGACACGCGTTCACGAGCAGCAGGTGGAGTGGGGCGGCAACGAGCTGAAAGTGGATCCAGAGGCTTACCCTGCAGCGAAGAAACGGGAGTGAACTTCAGTGGATTTGCCAAAGACGGTGATACTGTTTTATAGATGCTGTTTTAGGAACGTGCTTTTTCTTTTAGATTCTACGTAACAAAAGTAAATTAACTGCTGAATGCTTTATGACCCATTCCTTCAGCTATGTTTTTGTAGAATTGCGCGTTGAGAATGTGTTAATAACGCGAACCATTTGCTTCTATATTGTACCCAATCATCTACAATGAAATGAACGCTACACTACAAGTTAAGATAACGAGTTGAATTTAGGGATCCAGATCCGCGAGGAATGTAAAAGCAGGAAGTATTACACTTCTAACACCAACCACACCTGGCTAGAGGACCGTAATAGGAAATACCAAGAGATTTCGCCTAATGCGAAAGGCCATCCTCGCGCAAAGGAGAACGGCATTCGCGTCGCGGTATGGAGGTTGCCTGGGGCCGCTCGACCGCTCTCAGATCAACGTAAATGAAGCTCCGCGAGGAACTATTCGAACTAGTTGCCAAGTTTGATGAGGCGGATGCTTTGATGAGGAGACGCCGACCCTGCGTTCTACCACAAGGGCGATATCGGGCACCTGCTAGACGGCGCGTCTTAGAGCGATGTTCTCGTCAAGGCTCCGGCGTCGACGTAAAGATGACATCTTTCCTGGCTCCACAATAGTGAGAATATTTTCTAGACGCGGACCTCCGTATCTGATTCTGTGTTTTGAGTTTACATGGAGCTTTTAAGGGCGCATGCAAACGAGGATCCATATTTTACAGAAAAATCCATGAACCTGTTGAAACTCAGGAATGACAAATGTAAGATGGACGAGTATACATGTAAATGAGCCCATTCTCTTAACACACCGCGACCTTTTCGAGACACGAAGCGTAGCGTTGGGAAACAGGAGAGGTAGCCATGAGACACGTGAGTAGAAGGCGCAATATTACCGTCATTAAAACCAGGACGACTACCATCAATCAAGTGTGCGCAAAAATAGCTCGATAATTCAACAGCAATTCGCACGAAATTACACACTGAATGCAGACGCATGTGGAAGTACTTACGTAATTAATTGTGCGTAAGTTGAGCGGGAAAAATTCAACTTCTTTCATAAATTAACAACACAGTTTCCCAGAAAAAGAAACTTCCGGAAATATTAATTACGCAGATTTCGCGAGGCCGACATTAACGAGTCCAGCATTCGTTCTGAAACTGCGTTTGAAATCTGTGCAGTAATTCGGAAGTTATTTACAGGGGGAGGCAGCCTGATTGGTGAACCCCCAGCGAAAATACGGGTTGCATAAGCCTACTTTTTTCGCTTTTCGCGCCGCCCATCCGGTTCCCATTGATTCTCCTCGGTTGAACGCGCCCGGGCAGGGCGCGGCGGGACGGGGCCGGGAGGGGCTGGGGGGCTGGCGGGGCGGGGCGAGTCGGGCGGGGCGGGCGGCGACGAGGGTGCTGCGCTTGGGCTGCTTCTGCTGCTGCTTGCTGCTGCTTAGAGCTGGAGCTGATGCTGGGAACGCGCGTCCGACGCGGACGCCGCGCAGCGCGCCGGCGGCCGGCCCGGCCGGCCACCGGGCCGGAGCAGCCGGATCGCGGGCGTCGTCGGACCAGTTCGGTGGTATCAATATTACAGGTGGCGGACGCAGCGGCTGCAGCGGCGGGAGCGGCCAAAAAAACCGGCCGGTCGTAGTAACAGCGAGGACGGTGGGATGGTGAGAACGGCGCGGCCGTGGCCCCACACCGCCGCCACCGCCTCCCCCCTCCCCGCCTCGCTCGTCCTCGTCCTCCGCCTTCCGCCGCCACAACCGGCCAGCCGGCCCGACCTCTTCCTCAATGGACCCAAATCGCCGGGGCACTGGCGTGGCGCTGGTTCCACTCCTCCCGCGCCGCCCCTCCCCTCAGCCTCCTCCGCGTCCTCCCCACCTCCGCCTGCTCCACACAAATCCGGCCGCGTCCAGCGCCCCTCCGCGCCCCGGCCCGGCCCCCGCCGCCCGGCGTCTCCACCTGCACCTGTTCGGCGGCCGCCGCGCCGCGGGGAAAGGCCCGCGACGCCACAAAAACACATCCGGCCGCGCGAAGAACCTCCGTGGCCCCGGCGCAGCCGCGCAGCGCTGCGGCCGCCGTCGCCGTCTCCGTCGCGCCAAGCGCTCTCCGTCGCTCGCAGCGGCGCGAGCGCCGACAGAGCAGCCCAAGCGACAGGGTAGCGGCGGCACTGGCACTGGCTCTCGGACTGACATTGGCATTGGTAAGTGTCATTGGCAGTGGCGCTGGCGACAGAAGATAGTGGCGACTTTGTTGGCGGGCAGCATTGCTGGCAACGGTGGCATTGTTGACAGAGACGATTGTGTGGGCGGCATTGTTGGCTACGGATATTTGACGGCGGCATTTGTGTGCGGCGGCATTGTTGGCAACGGCATTGTTGGTGCCGGCATTGTGGAGTGTCTTGTTTGAAGTGGTGGCAAATGTTGGAGGTGGCAGGATTGTTGGCAGCGGTTGGTGACGGTGGCCGGACTGCCTGTGAGCGTGGCGGCGGTGGAGTGGAGCGTGGTGCTGGCGGATGGTGGTGGTGGTGGTGGTGGTGGTGGTGGTGGGGATGGTGGTAGCGTGGCTGCGCCCGAGGCTGTGCGGCGGACCCGCTCGACCGGTGGGCGGGGCGGGCGCCGCGCGCCGGGGGCATTGAAGGAGCGGTGCGGAGGAAATGAGGCTCGGCGGGCGAGCGGGCCGGCCGGGCGGGCGGGCGGGGGGAGAAGAGGGCCGGGCGCCATTGATGAGAACAAGGAGGCGGAGGGGGAGGGGGAAGAGCGATGCCGTCGGCGGAGCGGGAGCGGGAGCGGGAGCGGAGCGTACGCGGCCACGCGTCCGCGGCGAGCGGCGCGCGCCGGTCCAGGCGGAGGCAGAGGGCAGCAGGTTGTGGCGCCCGCTGCGGCCGTGAGCGCTGGACGGACTGCCTCTCGGCCGCCGTCCTTCAAATCTCTATGGCTACTGTCTTCGAATTCAGAGGCAAAATTACTATTTCTTTAACATTTATACTCGTGATCACAATCATTGTGCTAAGCGTTCTCAGAGGAAATTATTAATTTATTTAAATAATTACGAATTCAAAATACATAATTGAACTATCTATCCATCGTAGAAAATGAAATGTCTAATTAGGAGCAAATATGTAAATAAATTTAAGAAGCAGTTTTATTTTCCAAACTCTAAAATCTTTGAAGAAATGTAAGAGTAAACGACTTGTACCCAGGTTGTAAAACGGAGAGTGTTGGTACTTTACATTATTTATTTATTTGCTTTAGAGCTAAGGCCTGCCAAATCGGGTCACTAATTTTACTGACAAATTGGACAGAGGAGTGAATTTTAAGAATTCAAACAAAGCAAGAACTTCTGCTAGGTTCTTTATTAACAGTGTTGATGCAACACTCTTAATAAACTCTAAACTTGAATGTGTCACAAGTAGACCGACATCCACTTCCACCCACATGCATTATCAGCCCTTACAAGAATGTGGCTCCCACTTGTCAAAACATTTACAAGGAATAAACGCGCACGTTCCTGTTTCCGAGCAAAGCGCGTTGCGTGATGGAACATGCATACGCGTCATTGCTCCATATCCGTCACCACACCGTGACAGTTTCGCCTGAAACGGAAATTACGCTGGCAAGAGGCAAAATTATCAGTTCGATCGTCAATTTTATGACAGCACTGATAAAAGCAAAGCAAATCCGGGTGGAGGAAACGTCACTATTTCTTATGTTACGCCGGTACTATCACCAGCAGCAGAAAAAAATCTGCCGTAGAAGCGCAAAGAAATGACATTGTGCAGGAGGCGATGAATGATACAAACAAGAAAACACGAGAGATGCAGAGCGGACTACGGGAAAGCAAGAAGCAGTGTGTTTAGAATCTGCTAAGGAAACGTTGCAGATGTAAACTAATAAAAAGAAGCCAGACATTCAGCGTTCAAGGCGTTACGAAACATTGACATCGGCTACAGCAGTAGCGATCCAATGATGCTAAAAGCGGTACCAGTGTGTCTAGCAGTGCTTGACAACCTGCGTCAACGGTAGCGCCTACCCTAGGGTTCGCGCCAGCGCGAGCAGACGCATTCGCACCACGGCTGAGAAGCCAGCAACTCCTCGACGCCGCCCAGGGTGTCGCCGCAGCTGCCGGCGGCAGGAGCTGGAGACGCGAAACTCAAAACAGCAGCGCCCCCCCCCCTCCTGCGCGGCGCGCCAGGCAGAGCGGGGGAGGCGCACAGCGCGTCTCGGGACGCGGGGAGGGGGGAGTTCAATCTGTGCAGTGAGGCGGCGGCGGGGGGAGGGGGGCGGTTTCGCTCATTCGGCGCGCCTCGCCTCGCCTCGCGGAGGAAAACATGCTGGGGCAAAAACAACCGCCATTGCCGCCGCCGCTGCATTGCCTGCCGTGCGGCGCAGACAGCCAGCGCCAGGAGGGCTCCCCGGCAGGCGATGCAGGGGAGGCGACACAACAGTTCGGACTTTGAAATAAATTACCAATGCTTATTTACGTAACTAGTGAGGAGAGCAAGACTGAAATAACAACGGAGATTTGAAATGAGTTCACGAAACATACTTTGTTACGATTTGTGTACAGTAGTTTTTATAACAAACTCATGTATACTTTCAAGAATATGCTGTTTTGATTATTCCCTATATTTTTATATTTTATTTAATAGGTAATTGTTACACATATGAAGTAAATAACTTGATACTATACGTATTTAGCCCGAAGACCTTTGAGTCATTAAAATACCTACACCCTACCGCGTTCTAACCTGTCGAATTCTGGTATTCACCCCAAATGCATTCTCAATATATGAGACGACTGCCATGTTGATGAATATTACGTTCGTTTGAGATAATGCAGTTTTGGCTTCTTAGCGGTAAGCGTTCGATGAAATGCAAGTTTTCAATTAGCAGTCAATAAGCTGTAAAGCAAGCTGTAAGCAATAAGTCAGTCAATAAGCAATAAATGGAAGTAGCAGTTTCGACCAAGACTCTTCTAAAATATACTACTTGAATAAAAGGAAATTAGCAATCACCTTCGCATTTCAAATGTCATGGGGACAAAGTTCTAGCAGAAATAGTGTGCTAGAATAGACCTTCGACTGTTAAAGCCAAAATATTGGCATGTAAACTATAAATTACCGTCAGGTTCTAAGAGCGAGGCCCGACGGGGGTTGATCTCAACACCAGCATATTTGTCGCATTCAGATGTAAAAAACTGAAATTGGTTTGGGCGTAATTGATCGGGTGCGATGGGATTGATCGGGTTTCCTTACGTCACCTCACATTGCCGCTTCCGCCGCTTATTCTCTTTCGCGGGGCCTTGCATGTTACGAGACGGTATTTCAGACTAACAGGCAGGAGCCATCAACTTGAACGCTCGCAAATTTAATTTTCAGACGCTAAGGATATCCTTGCAAGGTTAAAGAAAGAACAGGATGCAAGATGTGACATTCAAATATCTTTTAATCCATCTTCCGACAGTTTTTAGCGTTCTTTTTACGAACCGATTTTACACACTTCAAAATAAATATTAAATGAATAAAAATGAGATTGGACAAATTAATTTTACAGACTAGTTGAAGTGTCACAAAATGAATATTTCATTTGTGAAAACAAATGAAGTTAAAACCAGAAACTTACACCGTTGAAACTTTTATTCCAAAAACCTACGTTTATATCTAACATTTTATTTGGATTTTTATTATTATTCTGTTCTACGATTTTCTTGACAGCGTTCATTAATGTGACAGAATTAAATATTTTCAAAACAGGTGTTGAGAGTTTTTTTCCACATGATAGACCTTTATACTACTTCGCTCCCATAAATGTTTTTGTGGAGAGTGCCATTAATGATTCCTTATCCTGAAGTACACATATTTCGATCCATCTGCTACAGCTTTCCACTTTTTCTCGCCTTTTTCACTTCACTGCTACCATCAAAATTTTATAGTTTGCTACGAACTTGTTATCCCCAATTATTTTTCCTCCGCGCGGTTCTCAACATTTTCCCATCTAATTTTTTTCTCTGCCTCTGGAATTCCCTGGCAAGTTAATCATACCCATTCCTCGACCGACCTAAAATAATTTACGATCCTCTCGACTTAAGACGACCTTCCTAATATTTCGCACGTCCGCCGTAATACGCCCAAACGTAACAGCTGTACCTCGCGCGCCCGAGCGAGCAAGCGCTAGCCGAGTAATCCTGCATCGAAGATACAGCCGGGACGCCGCTGGAAGGAAATCCGGCTCCGGGGTGCGAGGTCTGAGGTCCGGGATCTGCAGGCTCCGGGTCCGCAGTTCGAATCACGGAGCAGTAAGCCTTCGCTGTAACTTAATCCCCGGACAGGATCTGCGCGATATTCTAAAATACTTTGCTTCCCGTCGACTCTTCATTGGGAAGCGGCGGCGGCGGCGGTGATAATGGAGAAGGCTTTACAACGGAGTCGGGACAGTAGTGGAGATGCCAAAGAGACGGTGATATTGACGGTAATGTGTTGGTGATGAAGGAAACTTATCCTAAGCACGATAATTAGTGTAATGGTGGACCATCAAGTGAGGTGCATAAAACCATGCCTGTAATGCCTGACCTTAAAGGATACGCAACCCGCGTGGGAACGCAAACGATGGCTAAAGAGGGATATTTGAAAAGGTGATGGGTAATTGGATTTGAAGAAGCTTCTGGGAGGGGGGTACTCTAAGAGACTGGAAGCGGAGCAGATCTTCGGGGATAGCGGAGCGGGAAAGGGCGCTAAGCGAGTGGAGGGATTGAGGCAGGTAGAGGGCGGCGGAGGACGCGGTGTGGCGCAGATGCCGGGGCGGCTGGCGACGAGGGACGCGGAGGGCGGGGCGCGCGGGGCAGAGGCTTCGGCGCGGCGCGACGGGTAAGGAAGGGGAGGGGAGGGGAGCTGGAAGGGGGAGGCGCCGGAGGAGGCGATGATCTAACAATCGGAGTACACGCAGCGAAAAAAAACGGCGACGTGACTGGAAAACCGAAACCGCAGCGAGCGGCGAAGCGGCGACGGCGACTGGGAGCCGAGAGGAGCGGCGTGGGGCGGGGCGGAGAGCAGCAAGAGGGAGTTAAGCAAGCGAGCAGCCGGCCACTGGACAGGAGAATACGCGTGAATGCATCGTCGTCGTCGGCTGCTGCCGCAGCTGCGGAGGCGGATCGCCAGTTTTCTCGCAGCGACACAGCGCAGGAGATGTTGATGAAAACAAACGGAGCAGCCCTGGGTGAACTAGGTACAGCTAAGAACAGCGGTGGAACCGGCGTGGGTGTTTGGAACGCCGGCAGACGCAATCTGATGAATCCCGGAGTTGCGAGATGGAGTTGAATGGAGTCGTCGGCAGATACTGTCTTGGCAGAGCAAGCGGATGAAGTAGAGTAGATCGGCGCGTTCGATCGCTGGCTGGGAACGCGGCCAGGCGAGACGTTAGTGGATGTCTTATTCGCGGCGTTTCCGTGGAGAATTGCGATCGCGGTGCTTCCTTCATCGTCCTGCTTCACCGTGAGGTGCGCGCACACGGTCAACTTGGTACCGCGAGGACAATTGCAATGAAAAAATATGAATTTCTCGTATTCGATATTAACTGCCATATCCAATGGGAAATTTCAAACCAGAAGCAAACATCAACAACTTCAACCCCTGACGAGGGGGCACCATCCCGTCCGATTCGGGCAAACGGAGTCCCAGTCAGGGCAAACGAACGGGTACATCCCGACTGAACATTACGAATTACATTTTGCGATTAGGACTGCCAGAACGCAAGTGCAGCCATTTCAAATGGAAACGTGCCAAAAGCAAACATCAACCCCTTCAACCTCCTTTGCGCGCATCCGTCAACGTGTAGTGCACGCGGTACCCATAAGACAAACGAATGTGATTTTTCCCCCACTAAACATTACGAATTACACGTATTCGGTTGGGGCCGTTTGAAGTAGAGGTGTGGCAAAACAAACATCAACCACTTCAACTCCTGACCCGCCCCGTCCCTTTCGGGTGCTTACATCACCGTGACGTTGAACGCCATATCACCAGAACAAACGAATATGGAGCAGTATAGCTCTGAAGACGGCCACAGCAAGATGGCTGAAACGTCAGTACAGTTGACCGAGACGCGTCTCATCCCGGATAGCCAAGAATGCAGTGAAGGTCCGGCCTCGGAAGCCTACGAACGCATAAAACGAATATGGACATTCCCATTGAACATTGCGAATTATACGTATTCGATAGCGACTACCACGACTGAGGTGCGGCCATTTCGAATGGAAGCGCGCCAAAAGCAGGCATCAACCACTTCAACCCCCGAGCAGCCGCGCCCCTTCCGGGTGCTTCCGCGGCGGCGCCGCGGGGTTTGGAACGCCGGAACGCCCAATTGATGAAATCCGGAGTTGCGAGATGGGAGGGGTTTGAATGAGTCGTCGGCAGATACTGTCTTGGCATAGCCAAAGCGGATGAAAAGTAGAAGTAGTAGATCGGCGCGTTCCCGATCGCCTGCTGGGAACGCGGCCAGGCGAAGACGTTTACGTGGATGTCTTATTTCGCGGGGCGTGTTCTCCGTGTGCGAGAATTAGCCGATCGTGGTGCTTTCTTTCATTCGTCCTGCTTCACCGTGCAGCTGCAGCGCACCACGGTAACTTGTGGGTACCGCGAGACAATATGCAATGAAAAAATTATTGAATTTCTCGTATTCCCCGATATTAACTGCCATATCCAATGGGGAAATTTCAAAACCAGAAGGCCAAACCATGCAAACAACTTCAACCCCTGACGCATGGTGGCACCATCCCGTCCGATTCGGCAAACGGAGGTCCCAGTCAGGGCAAACGAACGGGATACCATCCCGACTGAACATACGATTACATTTTGCATTAGGACTTGCCAGAACCGCAAGTGCAGCCATTTCATGGAAACGGTGCCAAAAGCAAACAATCAAACCCCTTCAACCTCCTTACGCGCGCATCCAGTCAACGTATTAGTGCACGCGGTACCCATAGGAACAATGACGAATGTGATTTTTTCCCCATGACACATTTACGAATTACTACGTATCGGTTGTGGCCGTTTGAGATTAGAGGTTGTGGCAAAACAAATCATCAACCACTTCAACTCTGACCGGCCCGTCCCTTTCGAGTGTGCTTACATCCACCGTTTCCGGTGACGCTATTACCACCCAGAACCCAAAAGGAAATGTGGAGCAGTATAAGCTCTGAAGAAGGCACCCCAGCAAGATGGGCCCGAAACGGTACAGTAACAGTTGACCGAGACGCGCGCTCATCCCGGATGCCAAAGAACGGAGTGACTCCGCCGCGAAAGGCCTACGAACGCATTAATAACGAATGGACATTCCCCACGCGAATTATACGTATTCGATGCGACTACCACGACTGAGGTGTGGCCATTCGAATGTGGGGAGAAGTCGCGCCAAAAGGCAAGGCATCAAACCACGTCAACCCCCGTGAGCCGCGACCCCTTCCGGGCCTTCCGGACGGCGCGCGTAGCGCCACGGGGCGTGGCGGATGCGCAGTGGTGGTGTCTCGATTGGGGGAGAACCGACGTTCCCGCGCGCATCTTCTCGGGCTGGGGCGGCGCTTGCGCAAAAAGGCCATTTAGACACGGGAAAGCAGCCCCGGCGGCGGGTGGCGGGTGTGAGGCGGGCGAGGTAGGTGAGGCGGCTGGGAGGGGGGGGGGAAGAGTATCCGGGCGCACGTTGTAAGAAGCGCGCGCGTGAGAAGAGCCGGGATATCGCGCGTCATCTCGCAGGGGCCGCGCGTGGCTATGGTGGCGGCGGGCGGC
>BOPP01000012.1:14816294-14828036 GCA_017312745.1 Gryllus bimaculatus
GGGCGGGCGCAAGGAGCACACGAACAGGTGGGCTCTTCCAAACAGCTCTCTCCCTCTTCAGCGCCTCACGTCGTCTATGAGAGTGTTTTGTTTACGAGCGGGGATGCTTGGGATGTCGAAGAATGATGCGTTCAACTCTGATGAAGGAGCCTAAGATACTCTCTCGCTTAGGCCACGTTCTCTGACGGGTGATACCAGACGGGCTGTTGTCGTGCTCCACGCCCATTCTCTCACCCAAGCCACGTTCGCTACAGAGCACGAGTGAAGCCAGTTGTAGACTTATGAGGTTGCAGTCCTGTAGGGTTGCGCTGCAGGACCTCTGTCACTGTCAGCGAGGCCACGTTCTCTTCAGAGTGGATAGATCTATTACAGAACTGATGTCCCCATTCAATAGTTTAAATAAAAGTTGTCTTCACCAATACTACAGTGTGTATTGACTTGAAATCTCCAGACTTTTATAACAGGTATCTCCATAGTAACAATCAACTAAGGTACATCGAAAGTAAGGTCACTATATTGTAACGGCATTGATAAAGTATTGTAGTGAACGAAATACACCAAACTCACGTTAAACTATTTTGTGAAGATTTAAAGGCGGTATATATTTTTTGTTGTTTAGAGAAAAAACACAATTGCCATTCAATAAAGTGGTTTAACAAATAGCTGTAGAGGAAGCGGTTATTTTGCTACTAATTATAATAAAGAAAATACTAGATTAACATCAGAAAAGTACACAGACATTAAAAAATACAAAGCAAATTTGAAAATTATGTCCTGTAAAAAAGGAGATATTGCCTTGTTAATAAGTGATTTAAAAGAAAGAAGGAATGATGTAAATAGAAAAGCGATGTTGTACAAACAAAATTTAATTAAAAAGGGAAAATGACTGATATTTCTCCAAAGCAAACTTATGTGTGAAACTATTATACAAATTAACATGAAGAAACGATAACATTTCAGCAGACGACGCACAAAGAAATGAAATTCAACTAGTAGGAAAAAGAGAGAGAAAAGTAACATTCTAGATAAAATAGTGTGTGAAGCGAAAAGCAGGAAATCTCGAGAAGCGTTGCCAAGGGTGACAGACGCCCTGAAAGGCGCACTTTATAGGCACTGCAGCGTTTCCGGTAAGAGCAGAGCGCTTTGTGCCTGAGCAGGAAGCGTGTGCGTTTTTCTCGGCTTCGGATGAATTGCAGAACGGAGGCCCGTGTGAGTGAGTGTGCAGCACGCCCGACGCCGGAAGCAGGATATTTTAAATCTTTCTGTTTTTTGTTCGCTTTTTTAACGTTCTTCCAAGAGGTATAAGAAATAAGTATTTACACTATCTGCTGCTTAGTTGATTCCCAAGGGTTTGCGAAGTAACGATATCCTCATAGCAATTATTTCACTCTCTGGAGCATGTACATGTCACACAGTCTCTACTTTATATTAATATCATGCAAATAAAACACTACTTCTGTAAAGAGTCCATAGAAATGTAGCCACGTTTCTCGAAACATTTCAAAAGAGTACTGGTCTTACACTTATCGCTATTTCAAAGGCAATAACTTCGAATTTAACATTATTAATTAGTGAGAAGACTTCTGAAGTCCGCCATGTTTCTGATGTGTCCTAATAGAAAGCCACACATACACACGCGCGTGCGCAAATAAGCGCAAACATAAACACACACACACACACACACACAAGAGCGCGCACATAGGTGTGTGAACCAGTTTCGAAGAAGGGCATTATACTCAAAACGACCTCAAGGATCCCAGGTAAATACGATAAAGCAACAACGTAACTTACGATGACAACGAACACATACGGCCGTTCACGACTCGAACGATCAATAATTATATTGCAGATCTTATTTTACAAAATCAATTCCCTTTCACTAAATTAGGAGTTTTAAGAGAAAGGCGCCGTCATGTTTATCACGCAAACCGGTCGAAGCAGCAGCCAGCACGATCGCCCGCTCCCTCCCGTCCTCCGGTTCCCGCGCCGGCGCCCGCCGGCGGCCCCGGGACTCGAAACCGGACCTCCGCAGCCGGAACCAACGCGCAGAGAACGGTGGGCAGAGAGCTGACGGCGGCGGTGGTGGCAGCGGCGGCAGCAACCTTCGCCCTGGGGCGGTCCGCCAAGGCCAGGAGGCCGGTTCTCAACCCCCGCCCCCCCCCCACTCGCCCCTCGCCGGCGCCTCTCCGCAAAGTGTATCGGCCGATGAGCGACGCCCCCCCTCGAGGCCGTTCGCCCCCCTCGGGCCCCCATTCGTGGCGAGGACGCCGACGGACTAGCCTGAGGAATTTGGTCTTGGAATTTCGTGTCGCACTGGCTCGTCATGCAGTAATGCATTTTCAAATTTTTGTAAAATAACAGACGATGTGTTTGTTGTATGTACCATCCGATATTCCCTTTCTTTGAGGAAAACTATTCCGGCATTTTAGCGAACGCTCACGACTAACTCATGTGAGTGTAAGTAGGGGTGAGGTTAGGACAACGAAGATGATGAAAAGATCACGCACGGCCCATGGCCCGGTTGTTAGGGTTCTGTTCCGGCGTTCTTCTGCCTTTGAGCGGAGAAACCAAGCTAAACTACCGATCAGTGCAGCCGTTCGTTGGAATTCTCCTGACAGCAGCTGAAATCGATCCAGCAATGAAGATAGTATCGAAAATAAGGAGGTATCGAAGAACGACTAACTTATGAACATTTAGAATAATTTTGAGAAGACCTAATTTGTTCAAATTATTATTACTATTACTATTATTATTACTATTATTATTATTACTAATTATTATTATTATTATTATTATTATTAATATTATTTCATTCGTGAGAATTTCTAGTTGTTGGAATCGACTAATCTAATTTTTTATATAAATGAGCTTTCTCAATATTCTGATACTGTCATTTAATTTTAATAACAATTATTACCATATTATTCGTACATACAACGTATAATTGTTCAAATTATTTTATTTATTTACTAATTTTGAATTTTTTTTTATTTTTTTAAACCAGACTTTTACTTATATAGTTTCTTTAATATCCCTTGATATAGCTATTTGCCACTTGACTCATTATTATCACAGCTTTAATATGCTCTTCCTCTCTTTAACCCTTTTCAGCGCTTGCAGTACTACAAACACACTGCTTAACTATGCCATCCATAATTTAAAACCGAATGGCTTCTGGGCGAAGTCGACTATCAGTAACAGTAACTCTCGCTTCTCCGTTCACACTCGCTCGCTAACATCGAGAAAAACAAAATATTGTCGGTCGTATCTGCGAAACTGCTTTAAGTTAGAGAACTTTGTCTTAGGTCAAAACAATACT
Organism: Gryllus bimaculatus; assembly: GCA_017312745.1. Lineage (NCBI taxonomy): Eukaryota > Metazoa > Arthropoda > Insecta > Orthoptera > Gryllidae > Gryllus > Gryllus bimaculatus. The sequence goes on from BOPP01000012.1 coordinate 14,819,614, forward strand.
TCATGCTAAGTTTAATGGAACTGGGAACTATTTCCTCCGAGGTTCATGCAATATTCAGACTCGAAGATACAGGACTACAGAAGGCGCGGGTGTAAGTATGTATGAGTGAATGAACGCAAGTGCATGCACGTATGTGATACAGGAATGGAAAGCAAGGAGAAGGAAGTTGCAATGGAACTGGGTTCTCGACTTAACTTCGAGACTGCGGGGCTTTCGCTGGCGCGCATCGAGAACACAAACGCAATCGCCGCGCGGTCGATACTCCACGCAAACTTCCTGGAGGAAGCGCGAGGCTGTTCGCGTTTCGATCTCCGGGCTCATCGAAGTGACGAGCAGCCCGGAGACAAAACAACGGCTCGGCGTGGAGATTGAAGGAGTCCCGGAATACAAATGAAAGCAGGAGGCAAAGCGCGCTGGGCTAGCTCAGACGTTCTCTCAGTATTTCATGGAGCTCCGGCTAGACAGCGATGCGTCTGGAATTAACGCCATGTTATTAGTTTCCCTCCAGCTAGTTGGGCATGCAGGTAGAGTAGAACGGGTGTAATATGAGGTTACGTGGAAGTGCGCCGGGAAAGGGGAGACTGGATCGATTACGACGAGAATATGACAAGACGAGAGGTGCAGCGAACTTCTTTCTGTGACACTCGAACACATGTTTACAGTGGAGCTGACAGCACAAGAACTGCAAAAATGGCTGAATATCATCATTTTAGTGTGGTACCAATTTCAATTTACATATACGTTACCAACGCATAAGAGGAACGCTTACAAAATATTACTCGAAATTAAATGTATGAACATTAACAACGAACAAGATAGTTCAGAAGGCAACTAAAGATAGTTCAGAAGGCAACTATGAACTAAAAGATATTCTCCGGAGAATGAAAAAATAAGCTGTCTTCAGAATTACGTGTTGCATTGTAACAAGAAATATCTAGCAATGGATTGTTGAAAGAAATTTTGATCTTTAATACCACTAAATCTTTTTATTTGATACCTCCTTATCATATAGTATTCATATCTAAATCCTGATTACATTTCGAAAATCGCTTAGGTTTTCCTTTCCGAGAACATGGAATATAATTTACACACATGACAAGGACGGACATCATCAACTGTACAATACGGAAAGAGGACACGTGAAATGAAAACGTAAGGAACCAAGTCATCAACCGTTGTCGCAGATGGAACAGCGGCTTAGGCGGGCACAACGGAGAAATTACGTCATCGGCAGCGACGCAGGTAGAACATCGTACGGCGAGCGACGGCGGCGGCAGCGACGGCGAATTTCGAAAACAGACTAATGAGTGCGCTGCGTCCAAGCGAGAGAACGCGACTACAATGGCAGACAGCGTCCTCGGCGGGTCTTCACTGAACTAATTAACGTCCTCCCACCCCCATCCCTCCCCCAACCCACGGGGCGGAAGGCGGCCGCTGCGCGCAAGGCGTCAATCGAGACCGGGAAACAACCGGGAGAGGGGAAAACGCACCGACCCAAATGAGTAACTTCTCACTCAAAAGGTAAGGTTATTAAATCGAAGAGAATATAATGACAAGGAGCCTCGTCCGCGCTTCACTAGACAAATAATCGTACAATCAAGCTTAATTTCGAGGAAGTTAATAATGTTTGAGGGAATACCGTTTCATTTGTTTGATTATTTAGCACGTAAAATATACTAATTTACGAGGAGTGGTTCACAATTGTTTTCAAGTTAAAATTTATTTCCCTAGCATTAACATCATAAGAGAGCAAGTAGTGGCAAAGTACAGACACTTTGAAACCTGTCAAAGATGTTATTAACGTTTTAGGCGCCAATGAGCCTTGGTCAAATGGCCATGAAAAAAGTAAGTAGCCATATATTTTTTAAAAATATGAATTAATATCATATTGTGTATCGTTGAATTTAATAATTTCATACACATTTAACTTTCATGTTTTTGTTTAAATGTAGTAAAAACAATACTGTTTATAAAATCCTCTTCAAACACGAATGTAATATGATTCTGTGAAGGTTATATTCTGAGAAATACCACTATAAATTACTTCACATTTCTTTTCTGGAAGTAATTCATAAATGGATTAAACGCAGGAAAAAACAAATTAACATTCGAAAAAGCGAAAAACTAAAGTAAGCAGACAAAGAGTTTGAACAAAATCTACAGTAAAAAGATTGCTCGCCAACGCACTTGCGTGACGCAACGTGCTGCGTAGCAACCAGTTGCACGCGCGGACCCCCACGGAGGGGTTTGCTGGCCGCAACTCCCACGCGAAGCACAGAGTTCGCTCCGGGCTACAACGTCGCTTTGTCGCAGCCGCCCAGGCCTCCGCTCTTGACGACCGTCTCGGCATAAACACTGCGCGCGCTCACATGCGCCTCAGCGGTTTACGCTTGACATTCATTGTGTCGTGCTGCTAAGTCAAGTAAGATGTCAGGCAGCGTAAGCTGCGACTGTCGCGGCAATCGTCATGAAAGGCTATTCGTATTAGACTGGGGTTATTATTGAATGTGATTTATTTAATTATATCATTGAACGGAAATATATTTTCGTTTAGAGCGAGTCCGATGATCACAGTATGTTGCCAGTTCATGGGGACAGGGAGAACCCAGCAACTCGTGCAGGGAATAGAGAAACAGTGAGTGGTATATAGAATTTATTAAGTGACATACCCAGGTAGCGAAGCCTTCTAACAGAGTAGGTATTCTTACAGAGTAGTAGACGCGTTTTTAAACCCTCGGACGACGACAAGAGACGAGTGCCCGAATGCCATATCGCGACAATATATGAAGAGCTAGGTTGGAATCGACCGCAAAGATCTCGGTTTGGCTCAGTGGTGTAGGCACGTTCCGACAATCACGGTGAGATGAATTTCATTTGTACGTTCTTGGGAAATTGAAATACAGTTCCGAGATTGTGTATTCCTTATAAATTGTTCCTGGAAATTTAACTTTTCAGACTTCACAGGTGTAATATGCTTTGAAAATTTTCTAGCATTCTTTTGCATTATCAATGTTATTAACTCTCTCTGCTTTTCCTTCAATTCAGAGATACCATGTCGTTTCAAAGAAAAAAAACAAACAAACATAAGCAGGGCCTAAAAACAAACAATTGCCAAATGAAGAACTTAAAAAATATTAAGACAAAACTCCTCAGAATCTATTTTTTTAAAAGGCCCTCAAAGCGTTATCTTTATTGCGTCGTTGAATATAACTCAAATAATGTATCTAGAAGTACGCCCCGTGCCTCTACTTCTTGCCCCAAGCCACCCCGCATCCCCACCGCGTCAACGCCCCGCCTCACACCACACTTGCCGGCCCCCGCGCCGCCCCCCGCGACGCCCCCGCGACGCCCGCGCGCCCGCCCGCGCTCGCCGGCCCCCGCACCGGCCCCCACCGCCCCCCGCACCGCCCCCGCACCGGACCCCCGCACCGCCCTCCGCACCGCCCCCACGTCATGGCCATGCCCGGCACGCGCACCTCTCGCGCGCCATTCTCCATTTCCCTTGTTCCCCTTTCCTCCCCATCGGCGTCCCTCACCGTCTACCCACACGCTCCCCCCCCCCAGCCTCTCGGCGCCTCCGCTCGGGCCGAGCGGGCGCCACGAGCGCACGGCGCTGTTTTCCATTAGGCAAATTGCGAGAAAGCGCGCCAATTAATTAAGGGACGCCACCGATGCGCTTCGGGCGGCGGCGACGCGGCAGCTTCTCGCCCACCGCAAAAACGCCCCCGACGCCCACTCGCCCGCCTCCGCCCCCGCAATCACCGATTCCCACTCGGCTGCACCTCAGCCGGACAGCGTCGCGACACGACGGAACGAGCAGCAACGCGGATCTGTTCGGGCGTACCGTCTGTATCACGGTACCTCTAAGGAAAACATGGCATTCTTGAAACTACGGACAGGTCGAATGAATTTTATTAAGTATAATAAGGCGATATGTTGTGACCATTAATCACTCAACTGACAGAGATTTCTTTCGGCCATTTTAAATGTCTTTGGCAATAGGTACGACACGGCTGTGTCATCTCGACTGTTCCATTTCATAGTCTAGTTTTTCAATTTACTTAATAACTTCTTATTAAAACTATTTTCAAGGGTTGTAGAGTCCACTTTAATATACTTTAATTGTATTCTCATGTAGATCTGCTGAGCTGTTTGTTTAATGTTTCAGCCAATGCAAGACAGATGATGAACAATACAATGAATAACATTCCTTTAAAAATTGACAAGTTAACGAGATAACAAAACTTGTTATTTTATCTTCATCGTGAATATTGAAGATTGTTTCTTTAGATTCTATCTTTATAACTACGTATTATTTCAAATTTCATCTTAACAATTCTACAAATTTAGCTCTTACACGTGAAAAAATACTTCTCGCTATTGCTTTTTAGTCACACATGATCATCCCATCAAACCTGCTTCCAGCCATGTTTATTTGTCGATTGTATTTTCTGTACAGTGTTTCACGTACGTTGCACTTCACCCAACTCATTCACTTTCTGCAGTTCCGCACTGTCTTGGGCCTTGTCAGCGCTTCTCTGCTCAGCGGAATCCAATGAACGTTCGTAATTCTCTCAGCGCCGGGGCACAGCTCCTCTCGCGTTGGTAAGCAACGCGTCGCCGTCATCATAGTCTTCACTATCACCGTTGCCGTGCCGTCACCGTCGTCGCCGTCGCCGTCGCCGTCGCCGTCGCCGTCGCCGTCGCCGTCGCCGTCGCCGTCGCCGTCGCCGTCATCGTCGCCGTCATCGTCGCCGTCGCCGTCATCGTCGCCTTCACCGTCACCGTCACCGTCGCCGTCGCAGTCATCGTGGTCTTCACTATAACCGTAGCCGCACTGTTGCCGTGCCGTCACCGTCGCCGTCACGTCACTATCACCGCCGCCGTCGCCGTCACCATCGCCACTGTCACGGCCGGCGCTCCGCTCATAGCCGTCGCCTCCGACTCCAACAACAATCATTTGTACAGCGGCGAACGTGGATGCAGCGTAGACTTCTCTCTATCACGGTTTCCCGATTACACATCTGAAATATTTCTCAGATTGATGTACATGACGGTGCCTTACTGTGCGTAAGTAAGGGGAAGGACACGATGGCTTACCTCTTACAGATTTCTCTTTCTTTCTCAGGTGACCAGAACAGTGACTGGGCATTTATTTCCATCGTACACTTGACGGAAATGGTGACGAATGAATGATGAGAGAATAATGATACGAATGAGATGATGGTTGAGATGACATTCGTAGTGCTATAAATCAACCATGCCACAATCGCGTAATGAAAAGTAGTGAAAAATCAGTGTTACTGACGCCAAAGAAACGTTTTTTGTATAACATCGAAACAACAAGGTCGTTCTCCTTCTTATCAATTATTTCAAGAGTCTTACTGGATAAGTTTGACTTGGAGCTATCTCACTGGAACGGCTCTTACCGGGTTCCAACAGCGGCGGATTTTCGACTCCAACTGGATTGGTAGGTCTAATCCAGCCGATTTTTGGAGAGGCAGGTTGCTCTTTGTAATTTTCCTGAGTTTCTCCTATCCACACCAGGTGAACGCCGGAGGAGACTTCTAACAAGCGGACCATGGACTGCGCGTGATCTTTCCTTCCCCTCCCTCGTCGTATTCCCTTTCACTTTCGTATACTACACTACCATAGATGTGAGGACTTAGATATTGACCTGCGATATGGCGGCGTCCCGCTGGAGGGAGACACCTGGAGGAGGAAATTTCTCAAAAGCCGATCCAGCGAGGTCGACACTGGAGCTCATCATCCAGCGAGGAAATAATCACCGCCTCGTCCAGAAATAAAACATTCAGTACTCTAACGAAACTAAGGTCCATAGCAGTTGTATCCGGAAACCAATCAATCGAGTGCCTTTATTTCGAATTCGTGTGTGCGTTGCGGAACGGGTGCATGATTGCGTTTGTTGAGTTTTTTTTTCTCTTCTTCGGCTGGGCACTTCAGCTCGCAGCAGCGGGCGGCGAGCGGGAGCGTCACAGCTCGACGGGCGCAGGGGCGCAGCGGGCGATCGGCCGAGTGGACGGGCCCACGCCCACGGAGCGGTGGCGGCCGCCCGCTCGCGATGCATGAAGGGGCGGGGCGCTTTATATCGGGAGCCGAGCGAGCAGGCGGCGCGGCGGAGTCGGCGGACGGAGGGAAGGCAGCACCGCGGACGATGCAGTGACGAGTGGGAAAGAAATGAGCGGAACGGGGGAGAAGCCATGAGGAGGCTGACAATGAGAAAGGGAAAAATGTATGCTGATAAAAGGAATGAGCAGAATGGGTGTGCCGCAAAGAAGAAAGGGAAAGGAAGCCAGGGGTACGGGAGAACATGAGGGGGAAAACGTTTGGACTGTAGGCATCGAGTGCATGGAAATCAAAAGAGTGCGCGCAGCGGGTTGCCGGAATGACGACCTGCGACGCCCAGAAAGTCGAGAAGAGATGCTTGACGAGGCTACTCTGAACTGTGCCGGGCGGGGCGTGGGTGAGCTGATACTGCGATGGACGGATGACGGGCGAGTGAAGGATGAGTAAAGGGAGAATGTTGGGAGAGTGATGGGAGGGTAATGTTCAGGCAATGGGGGTATTTGGAAGATGATGTACAAGCAGTGAGAGGGGGAACGAGTGGTGAGAGAGCAGAGAGCGAGCGGTGGGCGGTGGGAGGTGAGCGGTAAGCGAACAGAGAGCGGGCGGTGGGTGGTATATGGGCATGGTGAGATGCGGAGGGCTAAAGGACGGCGAGCGCAGGACGAGCGCAGGGCGAGCGCAGGGCGAGCGCAGGGCGAGCGCCAGGGCGAGCGTCCCAGGGCGAGCGCAAAGCGAAGCGCAGGGCACGCTGGAGGCGCTGCGAGCGACAAGGGCCAGGAAGGGCCCGCAGGGCGGAGAGCGCAGGGCGGCGAGCAGGATGCGACGTCGGGGGAGCGCTCTAAGGGGACGAGCGCAAAGAGAATGTTGGCGGAGCGCTAGGCGCGAGCGTTACAGGGTCGAGCGCAGGGCGAGCGCCAGGAGCGATGCGCAGGCGCCCCGCAGGCGCTATGGCGAAGCGCAGGGCGAGCGCAGGGCGAGCTGCAAGGTGCGCGCGCATAAAATGGAACTGGGCGCACCCGCTACGGCCGACGCTTAGGGCGAGCGCAGGGCAGAGCGCAAGGGACGAGCGAACAGGGCGAGCGCAGGGCGAGCGCAGAGGCATGGAGTCGTCAGGGCGGAAGGCGCCAGGGCACGAGCGCAGGGCGAGCGCGCGAGGGACGGAGCGGGGGGGCGACGCGTGGGGGCCCGAAGCGTGGCGGCCGCCAGCGCACGGGCGAGCGTGGGGCGGTCGGTGACTGGCAGTGGGCATCAGGTAGGCGGAAGGCGGGGGGCCCCGTTGCTTCGACCGGGCCAGTCGGTCCGACCGTCGGCGTCCTTTGAGCCGCCGACATGAAATTTACAAGCGGCTTGGGCACGGTGTGGCGGCGTGCGCGGCAGGCTGTTTTAGGCGCTTCCGAGGGCGGCGGTCGCGTGTCAGGCGGCGGCCCAGCGGGCCGGCGGCGTTGCGGGCGTCCCCCGCTGCTCGGGCGAAAACAGCTACACATGCATTTTTACCGTGGGGGCGCTGAATTAGGCCCGCTACACTCCACAACGAACGCGCGGCACGGCGAGACCGAGCCCTGTCTGCAGGTCGGCGTGCGATTGTCCGGCGATACTAAGCTTCCAAGCGCTGCGGTTCCGTTGTTTTCCGCTTTGGAACCATTTCCGCGCCAAGCCGAGCAGCCGGTTAATGGGTGTCATTAGGCTCCAATCAACAAAAAATGCCCAACCCCTTTCTTCAATCCCAGAAAGTTGGTACCACACTTCCCCAAAGCAGAAACTCCCACTGCCCTTCCCCGCTTACACAAACCCCCGCGTTTGGGTTAAACTAGGCGCTTCGGCCCTTCCCAACTTTTGCGTTTTTACATCAAAACAACCTGAAATCTCTTGCAAGCGGCAAATTTGTCAAAGGCATTCTTATATCAATTATGTCCTTGTAAACAGATAACACACAAAAGGCCCTTCAACACGACCCATCATCTTTACTTTACACCGCGTCCCCGTGGCCTGATACCTATCCATTAGTAAATGAAGTCCCGAATGATCTGTTCATCCGTCATTCATCCATATTATCACTACCTTGTTGGTCTTAATTGTGCCAAATTTAATATGGGGCCCTTCTATCCCTAACAATAAGCCCCATATTTCGGTCCCTGTAAATCCCCATAAACATAATCCAAGTTTTACTCGTAGTTGGGGAGGCTTTCCGGTGGAGGAAGGACCTGAATGCGGCGACAAGTTTTCCAGTTTGCCGTATGAAATGACGAGTGGCGGGGCCTGGAAGGTCTGCGAAGGGATTTTGGAACTCACCTCACGGCGGTTTCTTCCTTGCTTCCTCGGCGTCCAGGTTCCCCACG
>BOPP01000012.1:14836392-14851801 GCA_017312745.1 Gryllus bimaculatus
TCCTCCGCCTCCTCCTCCTCCGCCTCCTCCTCCTCCGCCTCCTCCTCCTTCTCCTCCTCCACCGCCTTCCTCTGTCGTCGTTTCCTCCCACACCGCCTCCTCCGACGTCCTCGCCTACTGCATCGCCGCCTTGGCCGCCTCCTGCCACCCCGCGCCGCTGAGGCCGCGGGCGTCGTTCTCCAAGACGCTCCTTTCAGCGCGACCTCTTAAGCGCCCATTTGCCCGCCTCCCCTCCTCCCGGGAGGGGGAGGGGCATTTCGCTATTTCGCGCAGTTTCGCGGCGCTGCTTCGCTCTCTCGGTAGACCTGCGGAGCGATTTTCTCTCCTTGGGCATCGCTGTCGGTAATAGAAATTGCCTCGTTTTCCTCTGGCTCCGGGACAGGATTGGAGATATCTTGCTATTGACTCATCGTTGGATGTAGATAGATAATACAAATTAGCTTTGCGATCATGTATCTTTGCAGAACGTTTTTTTCTGGTAATGTTCTATATTTGACTTTGCAGAAGTACGTGGAGGATGGAATCATGATATTTTTCTCATCATTTAGAGTACGCCATAAACTTGTCTTCTAAATAAACCTACAGTTTGTTGCAAGATATTCATGCCTGTGATCAGGAGCTTTAAATCTGCACTTTTTCTGAAGATAATAAAAGTTGCATTGTGATACTAATTATTTTTGTGACTATTAAATTTCAAGATAAAATTTTCCTTAGAGATCATCTGTACAGATACGTAACTAAAATGAAAACGTACTTATTGTACATTTCTTGGTGTATTAAGAATGACAAACGAATACATGCAAGATTGTTCTTCTCTCATTGAGCTTCTCATTTTTCTTGCAGTTCAACTGGGCTCACGTACGCTACAGTTCGGCAGATGAAACGAGCACCATGCTTGCAACAGTGTCTATTCATTATCTTCTACGATTACTACAACTTTTAACGAAAAATAGACACGATTTCAGCTAAACAATGAATACGTGCGACCTAGCGTGCGCGAGGATATAAGGAGATAAAGGTGGATATTTGCACAACTGCTCAGCGCATCTTGCTCGCAAAGCCGCCTCTGCCGAAACGAGCATTTCCGTCACAAATCATCGCGTGAGCGCCCCTGGCGGCGTGGCCGGCCTCTCACTCTTTCGGCAGCCGCATTTTTTAGCATCAGCGCCGCGCCGGTGTCCGCGTCTGACGGCCGGATGCAGCGTTTGTTCGCAAAACTGCGCGGCGGCGCGGTCGGAGGAGGACATCGGTGTTTCGGCAGGTTCCTGGATTAAGCGCAGCGGGGCAGTAAATCAGTGGAATAAATCATGGCAGGACCCACTCCCCTCCCTCTACGCGCCGCCATGCCTGGCTCCCGACGCACGTCGCGTTTCGCCCCGCGTGACCTGCGTCGCGCCGCTCGCCCCGCGCATTCGCCCCGCGTCGCCCCTCCCGCCCGCGCCGCCCGTTTCCTTCCGCGCCGCCCGCTAGTGAAAACCCGCTTCGTCCCACCCACGCAAGCCCGCCACGCCCCACCTCGCTACGCTCCTTCCATGGTGATCCACCCTCCCCCCTCACATCCTCACATTCGCCCCACCCTTGTCACCCCCAACAGCTCCATCGCGTGCTCTTTTCTCCACGGCCACACTCTCTCACCCTGCCCCTCGCCGACCTGCCCCCGACGCCCATGGCCCTCCTCGCGCCGTCGCCCTTTCCATCCCGCACTGCCACATCACTTACCCCACTCCCTTGCGGTGACGACCCCATCGCTCCGGACACGCCGCAGACTCAGTTTGCCTTCTAACCACTCCTTTTATCACCTGTCTCATCAGCCTCCTTATTCACATCTCAACAGGTATTCCATCCCTACCTCTATGTCCTTCCAATCCATCCCACCTTCGACAATGCCGCTACATCACACCCTGAACCCATATTCTTGTACACCTAGCCTCTACCCGACCCACCGGTGTCGTTGCTTATCTTCGTCCCACCCCTCTCGCCTTACGCACTTGCGGATTCACTTCTCGTCTCCACCCCGGTTTCCTTCCCGCAACATCCCCAGTGCAACTTCGTCCTGTACCACTACACCACCTCAACCAGCGTGCCTCTTCATCACCTCCTCCCTCTCTCTGTGAGCACCTGCACGCCCCATCCCGCAGGCCCGCCGTCCTGATCGACGCGTGATGGATGAGCGCCGCCCACGCGAACCGTCTAATGCGCTCGGACACGTGTTATGCGCCAACCTGAGTCACATTCGTGGGGAGACACCTCGCCAGCGTTTAGGAAATATGTAAATGAGTATTGCACGTTTTAGCGAGAACTGGCGACCCCTTTACCGGACAATCGCCGTCTACGGATGCTTTGACATTTCATATCGCATGCAACTTTTTACGTTTTGTTTTGCTTACATTGAATAACGTACAACGTATTTTGCTATTTACACTGCTCGTTTGAATATACTGACTAAAATAAACGAGTGCGCAAAATGCATTTTAATACAAAACGAAATTTCTCTGAGCGAGTTGTCAATAAACTGTGCGTATTCAAAGAGCGAGGCACTAGATAGATGTGTTAAAAAGTTAGTTGATCACTTTTCACTGGAGGCCAGCAGCCAGACGTTTACAATGAAGAGGCGAGTTCAAACGCTACACAATCCATTACTACTCCGAGTATGAATGTTATTTCCTCAGAAAATGCATTTTCGGGGTTTTAACGTAATCTTTTTCGGCAATAAATTTGTCAAAAAATATATTTTCATTGTCCATTCACATACTTTATTTCGCGACGTTCTCTCTCTCTGTCTCCCTCTCCCTCTCTCTCTCTCTCTCTCACTCACACATACACACACTCACACATACACACACTCACACTCACGTCCTCTTCCTTATCCATTATGTATCATTGCAATTCCCTGCCACAAGCGAGGTTTATTTTCACCCCATCCCCTCAGCCCATGACAAGTACATTTGGTTCATCCCGACTTAACCCTATCGCCCACTCTCCGCCGGCTTTGCCACAATCCCTTAAACCTAATACCATTCACGAGATGATAGAGAGCGCAATTATTACACTTATATCATTATTATGCATTACAATGTGTGGGAAGCGCGGCGTATTGTAACGCGAGCCCTCTCACAAAAGAGACTGATGCGCTCTCTCGTGAGAACAATCTCGGCGAGATCTAATAAACGTTCCCAGGGCCACGCGGGCTGAGCCTCCTCTGCGTCCGGAGGTGGGTGGGCGTGGAGTGGGGGCCAAGCGTGCCAACCCTCGGCGGCCGGCCGGGGAGCAGGCAGAACATCAACATGAAGGAACCAGGCATGGCAGCTGCAATTTCTCCGCCCGAGCGTAAGGAGCGATCAGAGCGTGGGCAGGGTGGGAAGGCGTCCCCGCTTCCTTTCGAGAACTGAGAACTGGAAGAGAAGGGTACGTGATGGATGTCAGTGACGAGAAGATGGGACTGGGATGCAGTCTGTGTTAAGAGGGCGTGACTGTATGGGGGGGGGGTGCGAAAAAGGCGGGACGGACATAAGATGTCGCCAGAGCAGTAGGCGAACGAGATGGCGATTGATACCGGTGGAGGGGTCGGGCGGGAACGCGTTCACCCGCTTCTCAGGACAGCAAGGAGATGGAGTGAGAGACGTGGAAGACAGCCCTGCGGGCGTTATCTTCGGTCGGGTGCGGCTGAGGGAGGTGTGAGAAGAAGGACGAGTGGCCTAACGCGTGCTGTAGCAGGGGCGGTACATAGACGACAGTGCGAGGCAGCAACGACCGACCGAAACGGTTGGCCAGCGCTTCTTGAAACGCAGTACGACCACACAGCGAGCAGACGGGAGGCCGGACGTTGACGAAGCGCGGTATCGCCTGAGGCTTCGAAGGTCGAGGCGGGGACGAGTGGAGTGGGCAAGCATGGACTCATGGCGACGTCCAGGTGGACAGATGGTCCATCTGAACGACTTCTCTTCCGGGCAATCGGGCACAAGGAAGGGGCCAGGAAGCTGAGCGACGAGTTGCGTTAGAGGGCGTGGCGACAGAGGGGCCCGGAAGAATGCCACACCGCTCCTTCGGACGTGGGGACGAGGCGGAGGAGGGTAGTTCTGAGAGCGCTGATACCCGGTCCTTCGCCGTCCGGTCCGCCTCGGCCTCTTGAATACAGTTTACACCTGAGCATTAATCTCGGATAAAGAACTGAAACAAGGCGTTTCCTGTCTGGGACCGCTGTGGTGTGCAGGCGCGGCGAGGCTGCGGCGCTGCCTGCCTGCTCCTGGTAGGGCAGGGCGACTCAGGAGCTCGTTGGAACGTCCGCGTGCATCGAGCGCAGAGACCTGGCGCACAAAACGAACCGCCGGCAAAAGAAGCGCTGCGCCACGGCTAGCTTGGACGTCAAATATGACATAAACAGTGCTGAACATTGAAAACATGACAATTAAACGTTAAAATCGTAAGCTCGCGACGCCGCGAGCGCAGCGAGCGCAGAGACCAGAGCAGGATGCTATGCGCCATAGACGCTTCCGCGTTAATCCGGCCGGATCGTCCAGCAGATGCAGACGTCGTACTCCGTATCTCGATGACCCGCTACGACCGCGCGCGGATGACGGAGAGGGAGAGAGGGTAGACAGCCCGAGAAGAAGTAGAGGCGCGCACATTAGAAACCGCCCAAACGTCCCTTAAAATGAAAAAAAACACGTGCAGTTCAACAGAAGCCCACTCCGCAAAAATCTATCGCAAAGCTACAGAGAATGCGGGCTGCAGCTCGAAACCGGAACGGCCGCGTTGAACAATACCCAGCCCTGCTCCAAAAGCTGGAGAGAAAGTACTCATTAAGCGCAGGCACAACGGGGGCAAAGCGCTTGACAAGGGTGCGCAGTCGCTGCAGGTGGGACGCGGAGCTCGCACGCGCGGCGGCAAGCAGCGTTCAAACGGCCGGCCGGGCACATTTATTGCGTATGCAAAGCAGCAGCCGCGGGACGCGACGCGCCACAGGAGAAAAAGAGCCGGGCGGCGCGGCGCGGGCGGCCGACGGTACGCCTGCGCATCGCCCGGGTGACGCGACGCACGTGCGCCTCCGCGCGGGCGGGCTGGCCCGCGGCGAGCCGCGGCGCCCGGCGCGGTGGACGATGCTCCGCATTTAGCCAAGCGCACAGAAATAAAGAGAGAACGGGCATTCGGATGGGAAGATAGCAAGGCATGAAAATCGAGAGAGAAAAAACGAAAGAAAAAAAAAACGGAAGAGAAAATAGAAGATGTAGGGCATTGTATGATAATATAACGAAAACGAATGGCGGAAACGGTGTGGTGCACGGAATAAAAGTAGGAGTAAGCAAAGAGAAATTAACGAAAATAAGATATAGGCGAAAGCTGAAGATAGTTGAAACAAATTCTCTCATGACATTTTTTACCTAAATAGAAGAAAAAATGTAGCCGCGAAGACGTTAGAGGTAAACATCGGACCGAGAATGGCGTTGCGTGATGGCTCGTTCCTTTCTCCTGCCATCTCCAACACCGCCTGCCTCCGACACCATCACACTCTACCTCCACGGACTTGACGAACGTCCAACTGGCGGAAATAAGTGATGGTGCGTGCGACATACATCGCATTGCCACTGCCCCGACATTACGTGCCCTGTCTGTGCCTTCTCCGTCCCGTATTCACCACAGACTTCGCTAACCTAGCCATCCAGCGCGACGGCGAGAGCTTAGAAAACGTACGAGAACATCGATGGGTAGGCGACACATATCTTGTATACAACAGCCTGTACCGCATTCCCCTACCAATGCCTTCACATAACAGCAATGTACCATGTCCCAACCAACGTAGCCACTCGGCGTATGGTGGCGACAAGGCGAGATGATGCGAGTGGTCGCCGCTGCTACAAAGCGCAGCCGTGTGACCGGTCACCGCGCCCCCGACTCCGCCTTCCGCCTTCCGCCTCCGCCTTCCCCGACTCCGCCGTCCTTGTCATCAACTACACCACGGTCTCCCCCAACATACCCCCACCCCCTAGGCAGCGCGGCGGTGGCGGCAAAGGGCGACTCTGCCTCCGTTTCCCGTCACCGCCCTCCCTGTCTCTTTCATCCCGAACCCACCATTCGTTCTCGCCTGCATAGCCATACGGCGTGGCGCGGCGCCGAAGACTATAGTGCGGGCTCACCACCCTCTGCACCGCCGCCACTACAGCTACTCTGTCACCGCCTTTCCCGACCACCGCCTTCCCGCTTATCCTTCCAGCAACCCGTGGCGTGTGGTGGTTGTGGTGGTGGCGCGCGAGTGGCAGTGGCGGGGTGTTGGGCGGCGGGCGCGGCGCGGCAACGGCAGTGGTGGTGTGGTGGTGGTGGTGCGGTGGCGGTGGCGCGGCGCCGCGGGACGGGCGGGGCGATAGCGACGGAACGGGTGACACGACGGCGCAGGCAGCGAACGCGCGCGCGTCGCAGACTGGTCGGGCGGGCGAGTGCGTGGGTGGGTGGGGCCGAATGCTAATTTTCTTGCGCGTGGTTTGCGACCGTCTCTGTTTCTTCGCGCCGCAAAAAATAAAAATTTCGAGAGTGCATGATACGCGACGCGCGGCACGCCGGGGAGGGAGGGCGCGCCGCAGGGGGGCGGCGCGCCGTTCGCTTTCCTTTGCGGGGGAGAGAGGGAACGTCTAGAGAAACGGGCGCGACAAACAGCTGTGCGGCCACAGTCACCATGCGACTTACGGTACCGGCTAATCGGCATGTACACGTTACGTCGCGGCCACAGATCGATGTACGTTGTATGCGGTGCTATGTTCGATGTGCGTTGTATGCCGTTACCTCATTCATGCATCTTCATTTTGGGCCAACAAGAAATAATACGGCTACACGTGATGTAAAGAGCGTGAATAAATCTTTGCTATATAGGCACTTCACAAAGCATTATTTAACAGCACGCGCGTGTTGAAGGTAAATATATAACAAATATCACTGCCACTATAATTTCCTACCTCCTCCTTTGAACTCAATTAATTCACAACGCATTTCGAATGATGTTACCATCTGCTCGATGACGTTCTCGTACGTCTTTCTTATACAGCCAAACCACATTTCACACGCAGCAACATATTGAGCATACGTCAGAAAGGCGTAAGATGAAACAAAATTATTACGCTTATACTCCGAATAAAGTGTAGAGCGAATTGAATGTTGATCAGCTGGAACGCGTTTATACATTCGGGAACTTCAATAATAAAGAATAACTAAAATGTAAAAATTAAATAAACCATTAAAATGTAATGGAAATTCTGGGGGGAAAGGTGTCTTAGTCACTCGTTAATTGTTTAGTTTATAATCTAGGTTTTAATCGCAGGAGAGTATCCGGAAAGAAAAGTCTAACGAATGTTGTCCCATCTTGTGCGCATAAGCTTGGGGAGCGGAGGGGGGGGGGATCCCTCGCGGCAGGTCAGCTCCAAAGCGGGACGCGCGCCCCGAAATAACGCCCCGCTCCACGCCTCGCTTCGCGTGGGCCTCCAGCTGCGCCCGCCACCACTGTGGGGAGGGGAGGGGAGGGGAAGGGCGGTGGGCACGCGCCGCGTTCGTCAAGGCGCTTAAAATTAGCGACCTCGCGCTCTCGCGCCTGGCAGCCCCGACGCCGTCAACGCAGCCCTTCCCCCACCCCTGCCCCGGCTCGCGAACGCTAGGCGGCGACATCCGCACAGCTCAGCGGCGAGCCAGCTCGACCGTTCGCCCCTACAGCAAGCGTCAGACCAAAATGGCAAGTTTCGTGATATTACGAATGAATGAGTTTTTCGTGACTCCTGGAACAGCAGATTCTTTGCTTACTAACATTTGCGAGTGTAGTGCGTGTTATAGCTGGAACGTGGCAGTGTTCCTCTCCGGTGCAACGTTAGACCCGGCACCGTCTTACCTAGAAGAAACCACGGAAAATTAATAATCAATCAGAAAAACCTGCATCTACAGTTATCCTCCAGACTAGTGAGTGAATTAGATCTATATAGTATTCAGTCGTCGTCGAAAATTCCGCATTGTCGGGACATGAACCCTAGATCAGAGAAACTGTAGCGGCAATCGTTATTTTTACAGAGCCATATCATCCGGTCGCAATTATATATCTCAAATTAGAGAACATCTTTAATTCACTCTTCCTATGATGCAGTTTTTTTAAATCTACTCTCATGTGGCTTGCTATGATTGTACACGCCTTGCGATCGGGAAAGGAAGGAAATGGACAGGTAGATCGCGTGCGGTCCGAGACCTGTTTTATTTGGTTCTGCTGCGGGGTACGCCGGAAGAGACCAGGAAACTCACAGAAACAATTGCCTACGAATCTAGCCTATGAATTCGATTCCAACAGATGGAATATATTCGTTGACGTTAAATAAACTTAATGAAACAGCCGTGGTCGCATACGGGACCTTTCAAACATTGGTGTGCATAATCGAAAGGCGGTAAAAATAATAAGAATTATTGAGAAACGTTTGCAGGCCAACATAAATAAAAATATAAATTATGAAGAACTTAGAACTACCAGTTGGAAAAACCCAAAAGACTCGATCCACTTGTATTTAGGAAGGTGATTTCATTATGAATAACATTTATATGCCAATTTTGTTAACTAGTTTGTAAAGTATTTTTGCAATATACTACAATACTTAAACGAAAATGGTAGCGAAACGTCTTGATATCCGCACGTCTCTCACTTTATTAGTGCCCTACGAATACCAACGCAAAGCTTACACGAAACGAAGGCAAGTTCCCGTAACGGGAAATCTCAACCGCTCGTTCTTCGCAGAACTTGCAGGAGGTCCGCCACGGAGCATGCACGCGCGCAATGTGTTGCCACAGCTCCTTCCTCACTCCCCCGCCAACTCCTCGCCCCTTCTCCTTCCTCCCGCCCATCCCTCCCGTCCCGCTCCTCCCCGCCACCGCCACCGCCCGCCACGCCCCGCCACGCCCCCGCCCCCCGCCCCGCCACGCCCCGCCACGCCCCGCCACGCCCCGCCACGAACCGCCACGAACCGCCACGAACCGCCCCGCCCGCCCCGCCCCGCCAAGTCCCGCCCCGCCACGCCACCCACGCCCACGCCACGCACCCTTGCCCAGCCCCACTCCTCCTCTTCCCGCCCGCCCGCCCCCCTTCACTTCCGGATTCCAGCGGCCCCACGCGGCTCCGACGATTTACAGTGGCTTCGGCCTGCTTTTAGACGCTGCTGCTTGCAAACAAAAGTTACGCACGCCGCCGCGGGAGGCGCAGGCGGGCGGGTGGCGGCGGCCGCGTAGGGAAGGCCCAAAACAGCATTACCCAGCTGCGCGAAAACCTGTAGTTGCCCTGCTTTCGTGCCAAGTTGTTGCAAGCATTAATTCGTTGTACATGGTTCATTGAAATCTGGAAATAGTTGCAGTACTTTGCGAGGAGTTGTGTGAATTCGCATCGGCTTAAAGAGCAACCGTCACGTTAGTTGGAAATGCTGCACATCGGTTAGCGTGGGGTTCGAAAACTAGTCAGAAGTTGGGCTACATTATATACATAGAAATCCATGCAAGGTGGAATGGACACCTCATTTTCCAGAAAATCTAGAAAAATGGCAAACATTTGCGATGAATGTTATATAAGCAACATCAGATAAACCGGAAGGACTTTCCTTCCGAAACCAACATTGCATTAAAATGTATTCAAGTTCACAGAATTTATAAATATAAAATTACAAACGCTTTGTTGAATGTAGAAGTGTCTAACGTACCTTTATACAAAAATAAGAGTTATATTGAATTATAAATCACTAAACTACGACCAACTGTATCTAAAGTTTAACTATAGGTGTTGAGTGGGTGCAGGGATGTCAATTTCGTCGCCCAAAAAATACACAAACTTGCTCAGCTTACCGCGGCCCGGAACTTCCACGCGGCTCCGGTTCCAATCTTTCCGCCCGGGCCGCGCCGTGCGCTGTCCGGGACACAATTAGCGAGCGGAGGGAGGCGGGCGGGGGCGGGGCGGAGGCTGTAGAGGCGCAGGAAGTGCGGCGCCCACGCCGCTCTCCGCCGCCGCGGCGGTTGCGCCAACCGCACGCTCCGGAAACCTCGCCGGCGTCCTTTCGACTCGGCGCGCCGGTTCTCGCCACCCGCCTCGATTGCCAGCTCCCTCTTCAATATAACTGTCACCCTTCACGACCTCCTCATCGCCGTTCATGCCCCTTTCCATCCTCCTCAACCTCGCCCCCCCCCGCATATCCCCCCTCACATCCGACCCCCCTCACATTCCCCCTCACATCCGCACCCCCCCTCAGGCATCCGACCCCCCCTCACAATTTCCGGGACCACCCCTCACATCCGAGCCACCCCCCTCACATCCGACACCCCCTCACATCCGACACCCCCTCACATCCGACACCCCTCACATCCGACACCCCTCACATCCGACAACCCCCTCACATCCGACACCCCCTCACATCCGACACCCCCTCACATCCACACCCCCTCACATCCGAACACCCCCTCACATCCGACACCCCCTCACATCGGGACACCCCCTCACATCCGACAACCCCCTCACATCCGGACACCCCCTCACATCCGACACCCCCTCACATTCCGACACCCCCCACATTCGCACACCCCCTCACATCCGACCACCCCCTCACATCCGGACACCCCCTCACATTCGACACCCCCTCACATCCGACACCCCTCACATCCGGACACCCCCTCACATCCGACACCCCCTCACATTCCGACACCCCCTCACATCCGGACACCCCCTCCACATCCGGACACCCCCCTCACATTCCGACACCCCCCTCACCCGACACCCCTCATCCGACCCTCCTCATCCGACCCTCCTCATCCGACCCTCCTCATCCGACCCTCCTCATCCGACCCTCCTCATCCCACCCTCCTCATCCGACCCTCCTCATCCGATCCATCCGAATTTCTAATATGAGAAAACATTAATACATTCTGCTTCTTCATTTATCTGCACTTTGTTTGGGTATCACATGAAAAATTAAGTGTAAAATAAGTAGTTGTACAAAAATGTAAAACGTAAAATGAGCCTGACTGGAGGGAAATACAACAAGTTTTTAACATGAGGATAGTTCTCTGTTGTTTCTGTCTCAGCCAATCCAGTGTCTATGGTAAGATTATCAAATCTTAGAAAAGACTTTAAGTACAAGGTATGAGTATAAGATTACGTATGGTGATTCTGTCTAAATATAAATTGTCAAACATAAATGAAAGCATTAATTCAATACTGTAGCTAATGCGATGGGTGCATTATTTAATATAAAATTCTGTAGAACAGAAATCACTTATGAATACCTCTTTACAAATTATAGTAACTGCCAAAAATGGTACACAACAATAATACAGATCCCCATTAGGTAATTCGTGCTGTTGGCTCAGTTCTGGAGAAAATCGCAAAGTGCAGTTAGAAAATTCCGAATTCGTTTGTTTCTATACACATTCTGCATTGATTTGCCCGTGCTTTGGCCCGGAAATTTATAGCAGAGTGTCCCGGTGAAGTAATTAAAACCGGCGAGAGGCCCTCGAGCCAAATGGAATCGGTCCACAGGGTTCTCCCTTCGGCTTGGACGAGAAAACAATGAGTGTTCTCATTAACAGTTCGCCCGAGATGCTTGCAGCCGGAATTCGGCAGAATTCTCCGGACCGAGTGCAGTCCATTCTCCGAACCAAATTGCACCCGCTGTTTACGCGTTTCAGAATTATTCCGAAAGCCGCGGCCAAA
Organism: Gryllus bimaculatus; assembly: GCA_017312745.1. Taxonomy (NCBI): domain Eukaryota; kingdom Metazoa; phylum Arthropoda; class Insecta; order Orthoptera; family Gryllidae; genus Gryllus; species Gryllus bimaculatus. The sequence goes on from BOPP01000012.1 coordinate 14,848,088, forward strand.
TCAACAATATTTTCCTCGTGTCGAAAATCAAATGTTTTTATCTAATTTTCATTCATGAAATTATAGCTTGTCTCGAAACAGATTTTGTTTATCGTGCGTTCTTCATGTCAATAACATCAAGCTCATTTCACGAAAATTGAGTTTGCATTATTTGTTTGCTATTCCCCTATTTTGATTTTGCCCTGAGTAATTATGCACGAAAATAATGTTCTTGCCCACGCGATATTTGCTGACGGGAGCCTCTGTCAGTGACGGGTTACAAGTTGACCGTATCGAAACATCAGATTGATTGAAATGTGCAGCATCGTAATGAGCGCCAAACTGCAATCTTTATAATCAACGCTGTATTTCATATGCATCCAATGAAACGACCCGTAAACCAAATGAGATCCGAGCTACATCTTTTGATGTCCGTAATAATGAGTTGCGCAAACGCCAACTGCGATGAGTGAAGAGGAGGTGACGGCGACGCAGCAACGAGCAAAAGAGAGAGAGGGTTCGGAGCAAAACATGAAGAAGAGGGAGGAGGAAGAGAGACGAAAAAATAGGTGGGAGAGGAGATGTTCTTGCCCTCAATTCCTAGCAGCCTCCTTGCAAACCGAAGGGAGAGGGAGGAGAAAGAAGAGAGAGATAGAGGAGGAGAAAGAGAGAGGGAGAGTTAACAGAGGAGAGGGGAGCTCTGAAGTAGAGGAAGGGAAGGCGGGAAGAGGAGGGCGTATAATTCACGCATCACGCTAGGTAGCATCAGAAAGGAAAACGTATTTCCCTTTCAAATTAGAGATAATTATGAATAGGAGCAAAATTGCCCTATTTCTGGCGAATAACAGCGCGTCGGAGCCCGAAACGTCGACAAGTATTATCGCGGGCGTCTGCAATAACGGCATCCCCAGAGGGTGCGGCGCAGAAAGGGTGGAGTATGGAGGGGGAAATCGTGGGAAGGGGAGGGTGGCCCAGAGTTCTTTGCGGTAACCGCGCCGACTATGCGTACCGGGAGGTCTCAAAGAACTCATAAAGAATTGTATGGCTACATCTCAAGCGAAAGAAAATCATCGATATACTCCACTCTGTAACGTCATTAAAAATGAAATAAAATTATTGAAAAGTAAATAGAAGCTTGTAATGTGCAAAACTAATTTCAAATAATTTAAGAATAATGAACAAGGTGTGCAAGGAATTCGCATATAAAAGTAGCAATAAAAAGATGAGATATTTTTAATAGAACTATGTGGTAAGAAAACATACGTTTAGTAATCATATCAACCCAATTCGATTTCTCGGAAACTATTTTATGACTAAAGATAAAAATAAATAATAGAATATAACAAAGATTAAGTTTTCAATCAGAAAAAAATCGAAAAAATGAAATGATGAAATAACACAACCAAAGAAACTAATTACCAGAACAACTCACAAACGGGCAGTAAAACAAGGAGGAAGCCCAAGGCTTTCGATCAGGGCATTTCGCATTCACTGGAGAGAGGAAGGAAGAGAGAGAGAGACAGAGAGGGAGAGAGAGAGAGACAGAGAGGGAGAGAGAGACAGAGAGGGAGAGAGAGAGACAGAGGGAGAGAGAGAGACAGAGAGGGAGAGAGAGAGACGGGTCGAGGCGCTAGCGATCTCATGCCGACGCTCATGTCACAAGTTATGCTTCGGTCACCAGCCGCGTTACAAAGCATCGCCCTGGACAAAGGGGTGGAGTGAAGCGGCAGCGGCGAGGGCGAGGGCGGAGGTAGGGGGCGAGGGTGGGAGTGAGGGCGGGAGGACGCGGACCATGACACAAGAGGCGGAGGTGAAGGCGAAATGGCAAACACAAGCGCCTCGGCAGAGGTGCGGGCGACGGCGGCCGAGCCGGGGAAGGCGCAGGCGTGAAGGTGGTGAACGGGCGAAAGCGTCGAAGCCCCAGAGGCGGCAAAGGCGAGGGCAGGCGGCCCGCTCGGGGCCCGAGGTGCTAATTGGGCCTGAAGTCGACTTTTCGATGCGGCGCAGAACCCCCATAGGGCGCCTGGTTATCGCTGGGCCGCAGGGGCCGCTCTGGCGAAGGGTGAAACGGGGCGGAGCGAGGAGGGGAGGGGACACTGGAGGCACATGTGACGCTTCGAACCACACCCAGGGCCAGCTCTGGCGGAGAGGAATGGAGCGGAGCGGGGAGGGGTAGGACGAGGCGGGACGGAGCAGGGAGGGCTGGAGGGTTTAGAGCGGGGCAGGGAAGGGGGAACGGGGCGAAGACACACGTGACGCTTCGAGCCACACCCACTGTCCACGCTGGTGGGGCGGGGTGTGGAAGGGTGTGGGCGAAGGCTCTAGAGAGACTCACGTGAAGCGGCGAGGTGTCGCTTCGACCCACGCGCACCCCGGGGATAGAGGCCCTCTCGCCGAAGCCTTTTACGTACGGCCGCTGTCACGGTAAAGTGAAAATCTAATTAGCAAGATTGCTACATTAACAGGCTGTTAGCGTAACAATCTCATCCCACTTGCCTGCATAGATTAATTTCAGATACGTTTATTCCTCAGATGCATTACATATTCACAGGTTACTAAGAGTAAACGAAGTTAGAAATCGTTCTCACAACGTTCCACTTGCAGTAAGCGGCAACAGTACATCGAAACCAATAAGATGGGGCTTAGGGATTCCCAACGTAAAGCCAGAAGGCAACCATAGAGAATGATTCCTGGTACAATGTTTTCAATCCACTTCCCGGAGTAAAGTTGTTTAAAGTTATCCATTGTAGCAGATGAATACTTTTCATTGTGTTTGTAGTCCTATCGGTGAAATAAGTTATGAAAATTGAACTCACCATTTCGACAACTAACTAGTTTCTCATGTCATTTCTCTCTCTTCATTCTCACCTTTCTATTTTCGACACGTACCCACAGCACTCACGATTTATTAAGAATTTTTATTCTTCCTCAAACATGTTATCCCGAAAGTTATTCTAAGCCTTATATCGTATTATTTCTTCGAAAAGAAATCAACTTTCTTTTTCAATTTGAATTTTGTTACTAAGATTGTTTTTTTGTAAATGAGATTTAGACAGAAAAATTAAATTCTTTGTTCGTTGGGTAAGCAGATACCACGAACATATAAAAAGGACCTTAATGGACGATTTTTCTTCGAATCACAGGGGCTTCGTGAACATATCAGGATTTATAACACAGCATCAGTAGTATATTCTGCTTGAGCTCGATGGGAAGATTTTCACTGAAGTACCGCTTTTGCCATCTGCCACCGCTAAATCAACACGCCACGAGATATACTACATGCAATACCAGGAAAAAGAAAAGAACTGACTCAATTTAATTCTTTGACAACTAAACATTATTATCTTGTATGCATGCTTCAGTATTCCTTAAATGAAATATTACACAATAAAAAACTCGCTCTCCACAACGTTCTAGGAAAACTAATACATTACGCGCAACCGCGATAAATGTATGCTTTCTAGGAGTTTATAGAACATTGAAAACCCAAGATGAACAAATATCTCGTGCACCGTACGTCTTTAAAAAGGTCTCTCCGAGCGCATCGCAGCGTCCCGAGCGGTTTCGACGCAGCCACCTTGCTAATTCAGAGACCGCGATCCCGGGGCAACGGGGGCGCGCGGGGCGGCAGGTAGCCGCATCAAAAAGAGCGCCGACGCGACCCGCTCTCCGCACACAGAGCAAAGCTCGCAAACATCGGCGTTCGCTCCGCCAGCGGCGGGGCTGGGAAGGGGT
>BOPP01000012.1:14869134-14887431 GCA_017312745.1 Gryllus bimaculatus
AGGCGGGGGCGGACGCGAAAGCGGTGACGAGGTCGTGGGCGGGGTGGGGTCCCAGGCGCGGTAAACGCGGGTGAAGGAGGAGAACAAAGCGGCGCCGGCTGCGGCGATTGGGTGACGATGGCCCTGCTGACAGAGGTCACGACGGCAGCCGCCACAAGTGGCCCACCAACAGTTCCACGGAAGTAGTGGAACACAAAAGAATGGGAAAGAAGAGACGGAAATAATGATCGAGAATTCAACGACGTCAATAGGGAGACTGACGTACAATTCTGGTAGTAAAATAATTTTATTTAAACGGAGATAGTGTAACAATTGTTTTAAAAAATGGAAAATTACGAAAGCATTGAAAGACTAAAAATGATTAAAACACTCTACATAACAGAAAATGAAAAATTAATGAGAAAAAATGAATTACGCAAAAGCAAGAGAAAAATACTAATGGGATACAAGTGAAACGGGAACGAAAATGTAACAGACGAGAGAACAAATTAAAGAAGAAAATCGTTGAAAAAGGAAATAATCAGACACACTGTGCAGACACATAAGGACGGAAATGAGTGGACAATTGATAACGGAAATGAAAAAGAAAAGAATAGGAGAGAAAAATGACGAGCAAAAGGCGCAAGGCGTGGAGAAAGATAGAGAAAACGAGTAGAAAGTATAACGAATTACTGAAAATACCTACGTCGAAAGAGACCGCAGAAGATGGGCAACACATTAGTATTTCAGATTAAAAAGTAGGAAAATTATAAACGTAGACAACAGCAAGTTGCTGACATAAAAATAAGGTTAGGCAGGCAGAGAAAGGCAGGAAGTGTATGTATTTTGCTGTAAGACTGTGCACTGTGCACGCCGACCAGATTTTTGGTGGCGGTCAAGGCTTCAATACCCGCACGAAATGGTGCGGTAGCGTAAAAGAAGCCAGCTGGCTAGCGGGTGAGCGATCATGCAATTAGATGTGCTAGCGAAGGACCGCGCTGGCGAAACGGCCGGGGTGCAATGGAAAGTACAGGCGGCAAGTGGAAAGCAGATGTCTTCGGAAGAACGGGAGGGGGGGGAGCAAATTTGGCGACAGCCAATACGAGAACAGGCGAAGGAGAAGCAAAGTGGCTGGAGTATGGTTGCTCAAGTGGGCTGCTCACTTAACTTGCCCTGACTCAGCAGCTCAGGGAAACCGATATAGGCCGCTGGTGGACAAATCAACCCGACTGCCAAAGGATGGGAGGTAGTTTATTCTACGATTTAAATATAGTGACTTCTGCGTCCACCCCCTTCCCACCATCTGGGACATGGTTATTCAATCGGAATCTTCAGAACAAAAGTATTAAGAGGTCACGAAGCTCCCGTTAGCATAACAGCGTCCAGATAATCATAAGCCAGAAGTCACTAAGTACAGAATCGCTAGTCGGCTCGCGTTCAGTGAAAAGCGAGTGGCGCGCGAGTCACTTCAGTGGGCTGTCGCTGGAAGTCGAGGTCCATTTCTTGCATTTGAAGAGGCCAGAGCTTCACGAATGGGCAACTAATACGCAGAGGCGTTGGGCGACGGGCGAAGGGGTAAGTGGGCGAGCTGGTCAGCGGTGGTGACGGCGCGTCGCGGCGTCTGCGTGAGCGCCCCCGGCCGCTGCGGCCGCCGCTTCCAAGAACGACGAGCCCTCACTCGCGCCGCTCCTCGGCAGGCTTGGGGCAGACGGCAGGCGCACTCCCGGCCGACGCCCTTTTTGTCACGCCTATTACTGGCGGCCCTCGCAAGGGCGCCGGCCCCGGGGACCATGGGAACCGGTGCGTCTCCCCCCCCCCCGCCCAACCCGCACCGACTTCTCATCTTCATTACTCGGAAATTGCAGCAGCCCGTATGCGATACATAGAAGGTAATGCGTTTCGGCAACGCCAACAATATATGTAGCAGATTCCAATTTTTTATTCATTTGTTCGTTTCTATGGCGCTGGCTTCTCACAACATATATGCACGAAAAGTAGTTCGTTATTTTCAAAATAGTTCGTGACATTTTGACGATAAAACTCTAAAAGCAATATAAGGACAACATTTGGGTATTCGAAGTGTATTTACGTTTAGTAACAGTATATATTTCACAAATATAATTTATGTATGGGAGAACTACCTACACTGCGATAGAAGTCGAATATTTATTTTTTCATCGTAGTTTCACTCACTGAAAATGATAAACAACATACACAACACCGATTTAACAAATCAAAACAATAACAATAACAATAATAATTATAATAATAATTATTAATAATATTATTTTTATTTTTATAACTTATTTACCACGATCAGGAGAGCACTTCTTAAAATAAGCAGTCTCCTTCCAAATCACTTCCTGTTGATCCACCCGGCACACGACGAATGACTAATGATGCTAATGCAAACCAAACAGTAAGCTGCGCCCACCGCCTTTTAAATATCCCATCGACTCGCCTCCCCTCCCACGCAGTCCCCCTCCCCTCAGCCGGCGAAGGAAGCCGAGAGTGACCACGCCCACGCCGCGCCAGGCGCGTGGCTGTCATCGCCGGCGGGGGCGGCTGTTGCTCCAGCGACAGAAGCTGCTGGAGGAACGCGCGAGTGTTGAGACGCGTAGCGTAGCGGCCCGTGCGTTGCTTTCACGTGCGGTCATCAAGCTTCGAAATCCAAATTTGTGCCTTTCAATATGGAACTTGTTTGAATGTTTGCCCTGCATCTCCTTCTCCGATTTATTCCTCACAAAGTATATCATACAAATAAGCACGATTTCTGAACAACAACGATAATCGAAAAATGATTGTTGCTCTTTCATCGAATTATTCGTACATCCTAGATATTATAGGGAGAAAACATATGTTACTGAAATCGTATTATCGTTAGTGCTAGATCGGAAAAATACGCAAGTGGATTGGAAGGCTGTTGAAGGTGATGAGAATATAAGGCAAGTACAATGTATAAAATACAAAGTAAAAATCTATTATAGTAATCGCATGATGCCTTACGTGAAGTATATTTGTAGGAACATTAAGAATTGCAGAATGTTCGTTCAAAGAATACCACAGAACATGCAAGGAATCCGAAGATCGCTATAATGCGAATGAAAGCATAGATATACGAGTATGTGGTACAGTACTAAGAAAACTCTGGAGTTTGTAAATGGTTTCCAAAAAAATATAAATTCGGTTGAATAGTAAAGAAAATGAATAGGGAAAAATGTTGTGCAATTGACGAGCTTATTTCTAAAGTGACGTTTCTCCAAGAAATACAATTTCTCAGTAATGGAAAGTATACAAATTCTGCTCTATTGTTTAATATAAGTCAACGGTTTTTTTGATACCGTTTAAAAAGAAGAGGAGCGCCATTTTCGAAAACTGTATTTGTAAGAATGCTAGAGAAGCGCCTTAAAAATGTAATTTACGTACTAAATGAAGAAAACAAATTGAGATAATCACTTTGGAAATAAACTCTTCAATTAGGCAAAAGCAAATATAATTACCGATGCGGCGTCAGTCGAAAGACCCAATGCGTCGAGGCGGGCGGGTGAGGTGGGTGGGGAGGGGAGGGAGTGCGAACGGAGTCGACAGCCGCGCCTTGACGTTTACGACAGTGGGCGAGTGTCGGGCGCGGGCGGCGCGGTTGCCGCAAATGCGAAGCTGCATTAGGAACAGCAACGGCGGAGCGAGGCGTGGGCGGGGCCGCGATGACGACCGGGGCGGGGCGGGGCGGGGGGCGATGCGACGAGTTGGGCGGGTGGAACACCAACAGTCAAAGGCAAGAACGTTCGCCGAAGCCAATAAATACCCTTCAACATGGCTGCTTCAACGGTTGTTTTGAAAGAGTGAAGTGCACGGCGACATTACCCCAATATAATGTACCCACTATTTGGAAATGTATAAAAGTGTTTGTATTGGAAGAGGAGTGGTTTAAGGTTGTCATATTTAAGGAAACGAAATTTAATGAAATTTATTTTATAGCATTCTAATTGGCAGCTTATGTGAAGTATTCATACTTTTCTGCAAACACAATCTCAAGATATTTATAGTATACATTTATTCCGAATATTTTCTGAAGTAACGAAGTATAGAATTCCAAGAATTCTTTGAAGAGGTTTTTAGAAAAGTTGTAATAACTTGAAAAAACCTTATTGCTTTTATCTGCCTGACGCGAAACACTTTCAGTCAACAATACTCTTTGAAATTGAAACACGCAAAAATTATGCTTTTGTAGCTTCAAGAAGCATTGTAGGAGCTAATAGTGAAACATGTCTGAGAATTCTCAGAATCACAATTTCTCCCTTCCCAAAAGTCGAGAGAAAATAAAAGCAATACTGAGAAGTTTTAAAAAATTCAGCGTAACATAAAACTGCTCTCGAATAGTGGCAGGTCGGCGGCTTTACGCGGCAAGCTGGAGGGGTGGGGGCAGGCATGAGATGGCGAGTACAAGAGGGGATGCGGACAGAGTATGGTAAACAGAGAGTTACGGGCAGAGGGTGACTGGCAGTGGGAGGCTGGCAATGGGATGCTGACAATGGGATACCGAGAGATGGAGGCTGACAGCGAGAGGCTAGCAATGGGAGACTGAGAGGCGGGGAGGGGGGCGTGAGAAGAGAGATGCAGGGAACCCTACGCCGCACCCTACACCGCAAACGCTGCAGTCGACAGCGCTGATGTGAAGAACGAGAGCGAGACATCAGGAGAGAAACGAGGCGAGTTTTGATGATCGAGGTGAAGTTGCAAACGCTGTAGAAATAGGGCGGGCTGGTTATATCGGAGCAGCTTCTGTAAGTGAAGTCTGGGAAGTGGGCAAGGTTTATAGAAAGAAGAGAGAGGGAAAATATATAAGTTAGATTTCGTTAGAAGGAAGTGATCATCAAAGGAGAACGTGCTTGGCTGGCATAGAGAGTAAAGCGGAGCGCAGTAAGGTTGCGTGTAGGAAGGATAAAAATATAACTAATGGAAAGTGACGGTGTAGGAACAGAATGACTAAGGATTGTTAGCTTAACGGGAAATAGAACAATAGAAGCCTGATAAGCAAACATTCCCCCAGTAGAGCGTAACATAAAATGCAAACCCGAGGGTTTTTAAATACGCGAAATATAAAGTCGCCGATGGGGACTGGAATAATAGAACCAAATAATTGAAAGCGGAGTCCTACGAGAGATTGTGGCACTGGAGGGCAGAGCAAGGGAGCGCGCGGGGCAGAGGCCAACAGACGCGCGAGTGCGGTGGCCGAGGGAACGGGGTGAGAGGCGTGGGCAGGACAGGCCTGGGCGTGAGCGGAGCTTCAGCGTGGGGGCGTGGACTGCGAGCGTAGTCCTGGAAGGCGCCCTGTGGGGGAGTTTGGATTCCGAGGAAGCGGGGCGTAGTCCGCGCGCTCAGCAGTCGAAGCCGCGCGCCCTAATCTCTCTTGGTGCGGCGGGGTGAGGCCGAGAGCATGGGAAGGGAGAGGGGCGGGGCGGTGACGGTCGCAGAAGGGTGAGGCGGGGCGGAATGAGGAAGGACGAGGAGCGGGGCCTGGCGAACCGCAGCGGGAGGGGTCGGGTCGGGGAGGAAAGGAACGAGGAGGAATGGAGAAAGAAGAACCAAGAGGGGCGTGGCAGGTGCCGATCCACGGGGAGGAAATGAGAGAAATCCCCCCCTAAAATTAGTCAGAAACTATAATTTTTTTTTTACCTTTTCACAAGACTTTCAAGCAAAAATTTGTTCGTATTATCATTAAAACAAATGATATTTTATCGCAGCATGAGCTGAATATAGCCTGAGACGTTTTATAAAATCAGTACGACATATTCTGACAAACCATTTGAAATTTTTCCCCTGCCCAAAATTCATCTCTTGATCCGGCGCGTAGTGGAAGGCGAGGAGAGCAGCGAGCGTTGGAAGCTGTTGGAAGGAATGAAGGTGGTAGAGAAAAGGATGTTAGGCGGCGCGGAAGGCGCGGGCGGCTGGCGAGCGTCGGCGGGCGGGGTCGGCTGGCGGGTGGGAGGGAGACTAGCAGTGGAGCCGGTCGAGACGCATTTGGGGGTCGGGCGGAAGAGCGCGAGGTGGGGAGGGTGCGGCAGGATCGGCGACGTGCGAGTGACCGCCGGGTCAGCCGCCCGGAGGCAGCAGCTCGTCCATCTCACGCCCGGACCTTCGGGCTTGCTCCTAGGCGTCTGCGCCAGAGGCCCAGGGGGGTGGGCGGCGGCGCAGGAGGGGGGTGGGGAGGATCTGCAGTGGCCTACGGGAGATCCGCTCCGAGAACGAGACGCGCGGAGAGAACGCACACGCAACACGAGACCACTTAAAGAGGGCTGGTGTTAAGAGCACATGAGGGGTAGAAGTACAATACAAAATGAATAATTAGCAATGAGCGAGATGATTTGTGGTCGGTACCAAGTAGATAGAAACATTGAAATATTAAAAGAATTGGAACAAAACGACCATACGCACCAGGCATTGTCGCAAAATTTCACGATGGTAATTAATGGTTTTGACACTATTGCCGCACGAAGAAATAATGAAAACATATGTACTAAAAGGCTTTGTATCACTGCGCAGAAAAATCGATTAAAATTGACGCTAAAAAGCACCCTTAAAAGACACACACATACAAATAAACATCTAAACGATAACACTTTGACTTACAATATAGCTCTATGTATCCAGACATTGAAATTATTATTTTTGGAGGCGGTTCAGCAATCGAAGAGGGGTGTAGGTAAATAACTCACGTTCCTGGCTTATACTCTAGTTGCGAAGCGTTTAACACAATAAAGTATTCCTAAAATCAACTCCCAGAGGTTAGTGAACAAAACAAAATGCAATCTGTTGGATTTCGAAAAAGTGGTGGGAAAAAGTAGGTGATATACCTAAAGAAAGAGTAAAATTTGCTGCGAAGCCGCAGAGTGACTGCACATTCGTCTGGGGTAGTCAGATAATTCCTAATAGCGACGGAGGCGGCGGCGTGCGGCTAATAGCGAGTGGGCAGCGGTGCGACCGCCACTACAAAGCTGCGTTCCCAGAAGCGATAAGCAGCGCGGCACCCCTCCCCCACCCCTCCCCGGCGGCAGATTCCCTGCCTGTTCAATACGTGCCGCCCCCCACACGTCAGCAGCGGCGCATGGTCGTGGGCGTGGCGGGGAGGGACGACACAGGCGGTCCAACACCACAACCGTGGGGGAGAGTGATAAGGCGGGAGACGGGCAGTTACAGCGTACGCAATGCAAACATCTCCACGAAATCCACAAGTATTCCGAGGAATCCTTTCCTTTACGGTATGTCATTACCGCCGTTGGTTATCTGAGAGTGTTTCTTGAAGCCGGAATTATGCAGTTTTTGTGTAAATGTTTTATATATTCAAAGATCAGGAAGAGGGATTAAACGGAAGAGAAACGAATTTATATTGTGAGAATTGCTACAAAATCAGCGTTTACTTTTTTCCCAATTGGGAAGCGATGAAAAAGAAATCTGAGTAGACGCAATAATTCTAACTCATTCCTAGACAAAGGTATTAAGAGCTATCGGAATTGGATCTATGGGGAGACTTCTTTGGTTAATAAAAGACCCGCAAAGTATCCATTTCTCTAAGAAAACCTGTCCTATAAAATATTTCTTTGAAATATCGACTGATGGCAGGCTCTAGGAAACTACAGAATGTACATATAAATCACCTTGAAGTATACGGTACTCTCAGCATGAGTTGAGATGTCTACGAAACGCAAGAAACCCAAACTAACGCGACTCTGGGTGTTTAGCGACTACTCTTCGGCTTTTCTACAGTTACTCGCAAACGGCAGGTTCCAGATAAAAACCATTTCTGCATTTTAACTCGGCAATTATCCTTGGCAGCACTAGAGCGCGCGCGGCGGCGCCGTCGGCGTCAAAAACACTCAACACGGAAGCTCCCGGGAGGGCGACGAAGCAGTTCTTGTTTGTGTACCAGTTCAGGACCCTGTGGAACACCCACTCGTAAAACGCACCTCCACTCCACCTCAGCTACACGAGCGATCTACTTTCTGGGAAGTGAGTGTTAAACACTGAAGAACAGTACTGAAGTTCTCTAATAACCTCAGTAGACAATCTTTCGAAAATAAGAAGCGTTGTAAAATATACACGAAAGCGAGTAAATGAGAAACAAATATTTTTGATTTATATCATCACATCATAAAACCACATTAATATATCAGATAAACAACTAAATGTGACAGAAGGATGTTTTTTTAAGCACTGAGGTTTCCCAGCCAATCCTCAAGTATGTTCTAAAAAAAAATAATCGCTGGAATTTTTAAACTAAATCACCGTTTAAATCCTTTTTCTATCCGCTACATTGGCCAACGCTAAAAAAACAATTTTGTGATAGCGCCGCGTGGGAAAACACCACGATCGGTGCGCGGGGGGGGCGAGGAGGGGGCGTGGGGGTCGGCGGCTGGAAGAGAATAAAAGCAACGCGACGCGCCACGCGTCGAATCCGCGCGAGTCGCTCGGTGACAGCCCGCGCCCGGGGTCGGGGTCCGCGCGCAGGCGCCGGGGGCGGCCGAGGCTTCGGAGCAAAACTCGCTCGATCGCGTCGTAAAGTGAGGCTCCCGCGGAGGCGCGGGCGCGGAGGTGGGGGCGGGGCGGTGCGGGGCGGGGAGGAGCGCGCGCGGACGTGAGAACCAGCGTGGGACCGGTTGCGCGCCCCGAGGCGCCCCCGCTGCCGCCACCGACGCCATCGCCTCCGACGCGGCCGACGCCACTTGCGACGACGGCGCGTCGCCCAGCAGCCTGTTCGATGCCTCCTTCGTCGTGGTTACTGTGACCATCTTTTTAGGCAATGCCCGTATTTTCATCATCGTGGCGGCGATTGTCACCATCGTCATTGCTGACATTCCTATACACTGTCAGAGATGTCGCATTACTTCAATGAAATGTACATTAAAGTAATTATCATGAACGTACAGTGCATTTATACATGTACATTAGTATAAAAGTTCTATGGTTATATCTGGAACGAAGGAAGGAATAGTGTTGATGGATATGTGATTATAAATATATGAGATGAATGATGAGAAGCACGGGAGACGGGGGAACCCCTACTTTAAACCTAAACTGATTTTAAAGTATGCCTTAAATTGAATGCACAAATATATTAAGCACTTTTTAATGCACAAGATTACATTAAGTTTAATATAAAATAGATTAATCAACACTAAATTTAATGGCACTTCTGACAGTGTAGATTAAGAAATATCATTTACGAATCACGGAGATTTAAAAAATAATGTCTTGGCTAAGAATATGTAGCCAAGGTTTTGTAAAATTAGCAATATCATTTTTTCGTAGTGAATATCTACTTTGGATGGCCAGAAATGTAAAGTATTACAGCGCTCTGGGAATCTTCACGGCCAGACGTCATTGCCGCGAAACCGACGTCGTTTGCTGCATAACGCCATGATAACCATCTTCAAATCGTCGGAGCCGTTGCAGACGTCCTCTTCAACTATTGACGTTATACGCATCTTCATCACGTGTTCTCTTTATCGACGATTTAGCAGTTCCTCTTCTTGTCGAAATCATTGCTGTATCATTAACACAAGCTCGTGGATGTCATTGTCACTACTGTTATTTGCATCGTCATTACTCGTTGGCCGTTGCAGTACCCTTGCAGTTTTTTGCTACATCTCGCCAAGGCGAATGTTAACGTTGTTGGCGTCTGAACAGCATTCCTGTTAGCTTGTGTCGTGCTATAACTACGAGTATTTATGGTAATTATAGTAGCCAACAATCACGTGAGTCTAGCCTATGTCACTGATCGCATTGCAAGTTTTTTTATAAAATGTTCATTTTCAGTACGACAATTTAATCAGATAATTTTACGTTGATCACTAAAATAGATGGCCTATAATTATTGGTCCAAGTAATATAGTTGGAATAACCAGAATCAAATCAATTCTATAGTAATTATATATGCTAATTCGCTATTGAATTCTGGTCTTTCGCCTTGATGAAGAAGCGTAAGGCAAGTGTAAGAGAATAGTAGAATGTGAAAAGACTAGTACGAAAATAGTAGGCAATAAGTAATACCTAAATCTCACAGTAACCTCAACAAACGATAATTACCACCCTCGCCACCTTCTCCACACCTCCTACGTGATTGTACAAACCTCAAATAAGGCAAACAAAACGTTAAAAATGTTGATAGATATTGCAATATATTGAAAGGCACAAAAACATTCAATAAACTACATCGGTATTTCGATTCACACGTAAGTAAAAGCAAGGTATTTTAAAAATGTTAAACTTTAGGTCTTCATAATTTAAATCACATAATATAGACTGACGCCTAAGTCTAAACGGAAAGAAGAAACACGCACTCTGAATTGAAATTAAATAAAAAATTGAGGTTTAATTATCATTGGTCATCTAAAACAGGAATAGGTTTCATTGAATAAATTTTCCTAATTAAAAACCGCTAATATTTTTTTGAAGTAATGAAGTTCAACTTAATCAATACACCGATGTTTGAAAGAAAATTACCGGCTCTTAGAAAAGCCCATTCCATCCTAGTCATCATTACACATATCGGCAGCATTCGGAGAACGCAGACTTTGTAGACACAATTTAATTATTAGCACAAGCGACACAATTTAATATCCTCTTATCGTCAGGCAGCAATCAAGAGTGGAAATGAAATTACTGAAATTGAAGGCGTTATGGAGATCATTAATATTGGTTTAGGATAGATGGTGATCCGAAACACCCAATACCGCACGGATGGAATTATTCTGACAAGTGGAACGGCGTTATCGGAGGCGCAAAAAAAGAAAAAAAAAAAACGCGCTACTTTCTGCGTCTGGTGACTCTAGGAAGACGCTCATTACAGCCCCCTCCACCGGCACCGCACTAAAGCTTCGCTGCGTTCCCCTTGCGCGCGTGGGAAGCAGATAGCGGCGAAACGGACACCGCGTTTGCAAAACGCACACACAGGCTGCCATTTCGGAGCGGAACATACCCAGTGCGCAGCGTTTGTTTTTTAAATGTCAACTGCGTTCGATGCCGAACGTAAAATGCAGCAGATGTAGAAAGCAAGTCTGCAAATCACCTTGGTTTACGTAAATGATTTTTTTCACGTAACTATGTTAAAACTCGCATTCTCAAAACTTGTGACTAACTACACTTCTTAACAAAACATTTCTTAAAAAAAATAATAATTTCTCTTATTAAATGCTGTACATAATGGTGGTTGGCGTCACAGTTCACTCAAGGATGCTGGGATGGTAGAAAATCGAGCAAGAGGGCGACCACCTCAACAAACCCTTCCTGTGGCGCCCGTGGGAGTTTTCACAATGCGCTCTCCTCACGTCTCCAGGGAGCAACCATATGCGTGAGTCACCAGTGCGACTTTCGCTGTCCTGCCCCGCACTTCCACTGCCCTCTTCGCGTCCCACCGCCCTTCAAGTAGCAAGGGGCCCTCCTTTCGGCGACATCGCACTTCGGGGTCCTTGCCTCTGCCGTCCTCACCCTTCCGCCCCGCTCGCGTCTTCACCCCGGTAACCACCCCCGCCCCCACGAAGAAAGAAGAGCAGTTGCTTGGTGTGCACCCCCCGATGCACGCATATCCCAGCTCATGCCCAAAGCCTCTGCACTACTCGGCATTTATTCTCCATCACTCGCACTCACCACCCGCCCCCTACGCGCTGCGGACGGCGCCCTGCCGGGGCGAGGTGCGAGAGGACGTCAGCGGGCAAAAGAGCCGAAGAGCTGCGACGTGGAGCACGGTCCTATAGGGCGGGGTTGCGGGACACAGCGGAGGAGTTTTAGAAGGTACTGCCACGGCCTGGTGAAGGGCGTGTGGGGATCCTTTCGATCGGACGCCGAGTGATTTGGTGTCGGGGCGACAGCGGGAAAAGCGTGGTGTGAGTATGGGAAAAGGTGCGCGGAGGGGCAGGATGTGATTCGGGAACAGGTGTGAGACAGTGTGATCGAGGACAGGTTGTCCGGAGGACAGTGAGACAGGGTGGAGACAGGGTGGGGGACAGGGTGGAGGACAGGTGAGGACTAGGTGGAGGAGAGGTGGATAGAGGTGTGGAGGAGAGGGTGGAGAAGGGTGGCAGCACAGGGTGGAGGAACGGTGAGACAGGTGGGACAGGGTGGGACAGGTGAGGAACAGGTGGAGACAGGTGTGGAGAAGTGGAGGACAGGGGTGGGAAGTAGGACAGAGGTGGAGAACCGGGGCAGCAGGGACCATGGCAGCTCGTTGTGATAGGGTGTGCGGGGAACAGGTGGCGGGGACAGGAATGGGGGACAGTAAGGAGACAGGGGGGACATGGTGGGGACAGCAGTCGGACAGGGTGGAAAAAAACGGTGGGGACGCTCCAGAGACGTGGCGGGACCTAGCGTGGCGAAAGGGGGCAGGGTGGGGGCAATACTCCTAGTCACTCGGTAATATATTCTCGTGCTATGACGAGACATTGGTCTCGGCCGACCTTCGTCGGTGCGCTGCAGCTAGCGCGCGAAGATCGTCACGAGCCCGTGCGATCCCAACTGCAGAGGTCGCGATCACCAGTCCTTCTCTGTGGTGTGCAATGCGGAGCAGGGCGGGCATCGCGTCGGCCATGCAGCGGCGGGCGGCGATGGCAGAGTGCGCGATCGGCCGGCAGGCGCTTCGGAAGGCGTCCGTCGCCGGCTGAGTTGCGGGGGCGATGAAGAGCGGAACACAAAAAGCGCGCGTCACGATCCGCGCCGCTTCACCTTGACGACAATTCGTTGCCCCCTGGAGGCGGCCAAGCGGCAGAAGACGCGCGCGAAAGAGATTGGAGAGGCGCTGGGCGGACAAAGCAGAAGAAGAGGAGGAAGAGGAGGAGGAGGAGGAGGAGCAGGAGGAAGCGGTGGACCGGAACGGAGGAAGCTACTCTGGAAGAGGCCCAGCGCAGCGCCGCGCCGCGCCGTGCAAATGGAGACTCCCCTTTCGCGGAACAGCCCAATGGCGCCTCGCACTCCACACCGCCGGACGACGGGCATCCAGGCCGATGACTCAATGGCGACGTCCCGCGCGCCTGTCGCAACTTCTCACCTAACATAATGACACGACGTGGAAACGCTAATCCATATTCTCATTTCTATCAATTGCATTCTGACACTTCGGAAATCACCCTCACAATTCTATTCCACTAATTCTAATATGCAAAACAAGTATTATAATTCCGATATCAATTAACAATTTTATCATGTAACATATTGTTGGTTTTATTAATTATTGATATGTACAAGAATAGAACAAAACGGTGGAATTTCCCAGTGAAAGTTTCCGACATTTACTATTTGACACAGCACAATAATTTTAATTATTATCCCTTAAACGCCATGAAACAACCATCCGAATTGAGGAACATACGCAATTTAATTGTGCACACATTTATCCATGCACGCACTTATATTTGGCGCATATTTCATTTTCAGTACACAAACGATATCTTCTTAACATGATATATAACTAATTATGTTCAATTGAGATGTAGAATTTAATTTAAGTCAGACGGATGTAATCTTCGTTACCTAATTACTTCACCAATAACACTCGCAAGAACGCCTCGTGCTGTTCATGAAAGAAGCATCCAAATGATCGCGCGCGGCTCCTCGTCCTGGTTATTCATAGCCGTCGCCCGGTTCCCGCGACTCCTCGGACCCGCTCCGCATCCTCTCTGCCGTCGCCGCCGTCGCCGCCGCCGCCGCCGCCGCCACCCACTTCCGCCGCCTCGGGGGCGCTCGCGAAACCGAAAGTGGCCCGACGGGCGTCGAGCGGAGCGGGAGGGGCGGGGCGGAGGATGCTGGCCGGAGACGGCCGAGGAGAAGACGAGCGGGGGAGGCGCGGGTAGGCACGAACAAGTGGGCGGTAGAGGCGTCGCGCAGGACGGGGAAGGCAGTGGCAGGGGAGGGGAGAGAGTCTGTCGGAGCACGTTGCGCGCTCCGCTGATCCTGCAGACCCGGCTTATGCGCGTCCGCTGCAGGGGTCTTCGCCAGCGCCATCGTCCACACTCCGCCTACACTACACTTTGACTCATCTACGCGTTCTGCCGCGTCTACACATTTTTAGTTCTTTCGTTCATCTTTGTCTTATTATTCTGGTCGTCGTGATTCATATACTTCGCGACTTTTATTGTAATCCAGTTTTTATCCATCTTCATCATTACCACATCTTCCGTCATTCAGGTCCCCTCCAAATTCGTTTCCACATCTAATCTCTGTATTATGTAAATCTATCTTATTCTTGCTATCTTTTCTACTTGTTTACTCAGTAATCATCATATCATCGGTCTATATTACCACATCTTCCATTATTCTGGTTCCTAACAACTTTGTTTGCTCATCTACTATTGTAGTTTCTTGTATAATTCTATATTATTCTTGTTATTGCTTTCATTTACTCTTTATATTATTTTCAACACTCATTTTCATTGCTCTATTTACGTTCTCATTCACCCTATACACACAGGATCCTCTTTCTTCAATACATCTTCAATCTCGTCCATGCACAGCGTGTTACCACTCAGGTTCTTCTTCCACCGAAAACATCACAGATAAACAATTTGCTTCCCGACTTACACACTAACTACATCCGTTTTGCTACCGTCGTTTTCATACACCCTTTTCCAGATCTTCCCAGTTTGCTTTCCAGCGCCGACATCTCCTTTTTGTTCGCCACCGCCCTTGCCATCGTCTCCGCCTGCATCTCGCCCGCCGAGGAGGGCCCTCAAGAAAGGGGCGTCGAATTTCAACAGCCTAACTCGAGGCGCCTAGTGAATCACAGAGTGCGCCACTTGACGGCGGACAGCGCAGGTGCCGCTTGTATTACCGAAATAGAAAACGGGATAGATTGGAGCCGGCGTCAGTTTAAACTTAGAGCATACAGCGCGATCAAAGTGTATTTTGAAGTACCAATGAAATAGAAAAATGACCGATGTTTTTGTACATACACGACAGTATGGGCATTAATCGGAAGGAACAATCATCATGATTTACGAATTACCAAATGGTATGTGAATATTTAAAGGCACTCAAAATACGTGTGTTACCACTAAAACAGGGGAGTACTCTTACTTAAAATTAACTCCAATAACTGGAATTATACACAAGTACCTTTAAGAAAAGAATTGTCTGTGTCAACAAGTTATGACGTAATGCAATCTAATTTTCTACAACTAAACATCTGAGTTTGAAGCTAGATAATATCAAGCTCTGAATGAGAATGCTCTTGAAGACTTTCGCAGTCCCAATTACCTCTCAGTTGGTTTTTTCTTCGGCGAATCGCTGACTGGACGGTTCGCATCCGGCAACTGTGCTTTTACCTTCGGAATTTTATCTCCGCATCTTTTCCAACGTCCACTAATTTACTCTCATTTCCTACCGTCGTCGTTTACATTCCAAAACCAAACATCTCGAAGCGCGTTCTTCTACTCAAATGCAGCTTCTTCCAAATCTTGAGCTCCTTCGCGTCGATCGTGCCGCACCTTCGACGTCCTCCCCGTCCTCCTCGTCTCCTTCCCCGTCCTCCTCCTTCCTGTTCTCCTCCCCTTCCCCGGCCTTCTCCTCGTCCCCCTCCTCCCCTTCCCCGACCTTCTCTCTGTCCCCCTCCACCCCGTTCTCCTCCCCTTCCCGACCTTCTCCCCGTCCTTCTGCCCTTCCCCGACCTTCTCCTCCCCGCCCTCCTCGTCCCCGTTCTTCTCCCCGTCCCCCTCCCCCTCCTCCGCTTGCTGTCGCATCCTCGCTCATCCCGGATGCGCGATTCTCGAGCGCGCTTTGCAGCGCAAGGCGCGACCGGATCCCTGCACCCGTCGCGGCGGCGGCCTCTTGCAACGAACCCTCGCAACCGCCACCCACTACGAGATAGATGCCGCGATGAGATTGCCCGGACAAAAAGCAATCCTGAACGAACGATGGCACTTCCATAACTTATATATATAACGAAGCCGATATGCTCTACAACACGGAACCACATACCACTGAATATTTCGTTCTAAGCGAATGCCTGAGGGTAATGCTTAGAAATGAGACTCTTACCATCGTCGATTAGCAATGACAGTTGGAGCCCGTAAATCAGAACATGGAGGGTTGCCGAGATATTTAAGTAGAAAACCTTGGCATTCCGATGACGAAGGGGTTCAACTTACAGGTCATATATAAACGTAAACAGAAAGAGAATGAAATAAGCGATATCGTCGTATTCGAGCTTATATGTTCCAGAAATCAATGCTCCACTGTAGTTTTGAAACTAAACAGTATGGATAGTTACGCTTTTCTTATGAAAAGAACATATAAATCATCAGAGGTTTGGTGATTATGTTTTACTTTAGAAGAACGTCGCGCTTTGGGTTTTCGTTCCCACCAACCGCCCACCGTATCGCCCTCAGCCGAACCTCCCAGGGAGTTGGTGGCGGTGGATCGCATCGCCCTTCGCGCCCGCCGTCGCGATCTCCCTGCAGCCGGAGCCGTGCATTTCGCGACCCAATCCCCAACATCCTGCTGGCCCCCTCTGGCGGCGCGGCGCGGCCCGGCCCGGCCCGGCCGGTCTTATTATCGGAGCCCGCGCTTCGCCCGCCCTTCGCGATGAACTCAGCGCTGGGAAGGTGCTGACGTCACGTCCGGTGGAGCGTTTCCTGCGCGCGCCGCGGGCGGCGGGGCCCGGTCCGGTTCGCGGCCCGGCGCGGTCCGCCGCCTCCGCCCCGCCGCCCCTCGCAAGGGCCCCTCTAGCGCAGCCGCCGCCGCCGCCGCCGTCGCCGCTGCAGATGCTGCCGCCCGGGAGGTTGGCCTCTCTCGACGCGAGCCGAGGAGAGGGTAGCATCAAAGGGAATTGCCAGCGCACGAGCCCTTTTCATGGCCCAACCACCGGGCGCCTTGGGCACGCCCACGTCAAGATCCGAAGGGCTCCGCCGGACGAAAGAGCATAAGCTACTACCCGCACGGGTGGTGTTCTATTACTTACCGATTAAGCCCCTTGCAAGGTAACACACACGCTTCCTTAAGTTCTCACTCGTAAAAAATCCCCTCCCTCCAAAGCAATCCTCTTCTTGCGTACTCACACTGTATTTTCGTTCCTGTGAATTGCATGACTCACTGGCAACAACGTGCCACAATGCATCTAAAGTAATTTCCTCGAAAAGGAGAACGCAATACACAAAATTCTAAAGAAGCGAAGAACAAACTTCTGCATGTGAAGCGAATGCAAACCCGGAAGATGAAAATTCGCGTAGAAAAATACGCGGTTGAAATGAAACAAAGCGGTGCCTAAACAAACGGTGAGTCGAACGCGGTAGTCTGATTCACTTCCGCCAATTTTACGCGTGCTTGTGTGCCACTCGGAGCCACAAGGGTCGTCTGGTGGAACAATGCCGAATAAGAGGAAATGCGCAATAAGGCGACATTTGCAAGGTGCTTATGGGCGACAAACTTCCAATGCTGAAAGAGGGAAATTAATGTGAAGACGAAGGTAATGAAAAACTCTCACCAGACCTGCTATGGAAGCCACAACGTCCAGCGAAATTCTGGAGTTCTGGGTCATCTCTTACCTGAAACACATAAATAAACATGTGATATTACTATGTGACTAATGATGTTTAAGAAAAAAGAAAAAAATCAACCATTCAGTAATAAAACTAAATTATCTCTATTTTATAGTATAGGCCGTCTTTTTATAATCTTATTCAACACATAAAGGCCTGGTATTCTATTAGCTATTTTATGTAATTAAAATTTATCAACAATTTCTCAACTTTCAAAACAGCAATATGCCAATTGTAGTGAAACTTGAATAGGGCCTCCTGCAAACGGCAATTAGAGCCACGCCGTCTATTCCAAACCAGCTTCGGCTCCATCATAAAACACAAGACGTTCCCATCTGCTTTTCCAGTCGCTTTCCCACATTCCCTCCACTCTCTCCCGGATCCTCGTAAGCGTGTCTAATACATCCAGGAGCAACTGCTACCTCCCCTCTGCTTTTCCCGTTTCTCCGCCGGCCACCCGGTGTTGTCATTCGCCTACTGCCCACCGCTCCCTCCGCCCACCGCTCCCTCCGCCTGCTGCCCCCACCGCCCCTCGCTCCCTCCGCCCACCGCTCCCACCGCCCATCGCCGCCACTGCCCGCCATCGCCACCCGAATCGTCTCTGCTCCCTGCGGCGTCGCGACGCAAGGCAGGGTCGGTGGTGGCGGCGACGGCGGCAGCTTCGGCGTCGCGCAAAGTGCCGTGCACGGGTAATAAAGCGGTCGCATACTTGCGCGCATGACGCGAATAGTTGCGTCGCGACTCGGCGTCGCCGGCGCCTCAAGCGGCTGGCGCGAGCGACGAGCGCGGGGGGGGGGGG
>BOPP01000012.1:14943094-14956800 GCA_017312745.1 Gryllus bimaculatus
GCGGGGGCGACTTCTTCAGGTTTTAATAGCAAACCGCTCTAATAAAGGTCAGGGGAAAGTATATAGAGAAGCAGAGAAGGAAACACGTAATCGCAACAACGTTATATTGTATAGAATGCATTACTTCTTCAAACAATTATCATGGTCGCTGTATTGCGGTCATTATTGTTCTCACGAAACGTTAGAGAACGAACTTGGCAAATTGAAAAGAGGAACTTCGAAGGCTGTGTGCATGCTGAAGGAATGCATGGCGTATGAACTTAGAGATTTCGGGACTATTTCAACAAATAGTAGCCAGCCCATTTTAGCAAGCTACGATGGTTTCACTGAAACAAATTGCAGCATGAGCTACCAGTATGCAAAGAATAGGCTGATGTCATGTTAAACTTGGTTGTGACTGTGATACGGTGTCGAAAGCAATGCTATCCAGGTAATGCAAGCGTTACCACTGATTGCGCGGTGTTCGACGGAATGGAATGCTTCTACAATATGGTAGTGCTCACCCCGAAGACACAATGCAGGAAGGCAACGACAGTGACAATGGAGGAGAATGAAGGAATAACATTGAATGGGAGGAAACACGAGGCGGTAGTGAGAGTGGACAGAGAAATGCTTGCAAGTTAACTTTGGGGTGTGGGTTGCGTTAGACGAAGAAACAGCTGGGAAATACATAACACAGCACAAGGAACCACATTTTCAAAAGTCGTAAATATTAGAATCCTACGGTAAGACATGGTAATAGGAGATTTTATTAAGTGGAGAGAAACCCAAAGGAAACCAAAAACACTCTTCATATTATCAAGAAGCAATGACTCATGGCCGAGAAAATGAAATATCACTTTTCAAATAATTTGTCCCATACGTTTCTTTTTGTCACATTGAACGAAGAAACAAAGGAAGAAAATAATGAAAACGAGAACTTCCAAGAGTAAATCTATAACGAAGAAGAGAATATCTGCGATAAATCAAACGTCAATGCCGAAGAGAATAACAAAAGAGACGGAAACGACCACAACAGGGAAGACAAAAATTGGCATGACAAACAAGATATCCAAGAAGTTAACTACCCAGAGGACGACACTCAAGAGGACAACCTTGATGACAAGCAAGAAAACATCTCAGCGGACGCCAACCAAGAGAGGACGACAACCAAGAGAGGACGACAACCACGAGAGGACGACAACCACGAGAGGACGACAACCACGAGAGGACGACAACCAAGAGAGGACGACAGCCACGAGAGGACGACAGCCACGAGAGGACGACAGCCACGAGAGGACAATAAAACAAGAGAGGATAATAGCCAAGAGAGGATAATAGCCAAGAGAGGATGGTAGCCAAGAAAGGATGATAGCCAAGAGAGAACGACAGCCAAGAGCATGACAAGAGGTTCATAAAGACGAGGACAACTAAGAGACCGACAATGAGGATAAGAAATATTGATGAAATAATGAACCAGGAAGCGAAAGTCGATGATGGCAGCCTAGCCAGAGTCCAGGCATTGGCGGTGGTTGAGGGGAGGGGGCTGCTCGGAGGAAGCAGCCACAGCAGCGGCGGCGGCCGGTGCGGAGCTGGCGGGCCTTCGAGGCCACGCGCCTGCCTCCCGCCTCACGGGGGCGACAGCTGCGCGGCGCTCTTCCAAGGCCACCTGCCCCGCCGCCGCCGCCTGCAGCCGCCCGAAATACGGGTTGGCCTCCCCCACGCAGCGCCGCCGCCGGCTGCGTCGCCTGAGAAAGGCAGCTCAGCGGCCCCATGGGCGGCAGCCAGAGCGGAGCGCGGAACAGCGCCTCTTCCCACAACGCCCCTCCTCTACGCTCCGCTCAAAACCAGGGTGCGTCTGTTCCCGCTTGGATGGACCCCATACACCTTTGAGTTGGCTTTTAGACTAGGGATGGGCGATTAAATTGCGATTATTACAACAACTGAGTGTTTTACCAGATAAATCGACAAAGTAAAATCGATTATTTTTATACCGATTAATCTACATGTCGATTATATTTTCAAATAATTGACCTTCAGTATTTTAATTTAAGTATTAATGCTCAAGACAAAATTCAGAAGTATCCCTGCACACACACATACACATACACACACACACACACACACACACACTAGCTGCAAATTCATCGTCTATCTATTTCTAAATACTGAAAAATAATAATAGACAAACTTAAGTGATTGATTTTGTTATCGAAACTAATCAATTAGAAAATCAGTACGTATGTTTAGATATTTTAGTTTGGGCATTTTTAATAACTCAACTTTTCTTTTAATTTCTTCTGAAATCATATGCACACTCTAAAATATATTAGTGATTTTTAACGTTCAATGCATTATATAATCATGTGAAAATAAATCGATAATATTTGATTTATCGATTAATTCAGTGCGATTAATCTATGCATATTAATCGAAAAAATAAATTGATCCATTACCTCTCATTTGTTTTATATTTGCCTATTCCTATTCCAAACGTGTCTCACGTCTGTTGCAAATCTCTCCTTTTTTGAGGCCGAAGTTGGACAATGCAGCGTGGACAAACAACCGGCAAGGGAAATTTTTGTTAATTCCACTTGAAGGTGTATGAATCATTCTAAGACCACAATTAAACGAAGAAGTCGCCCTCGCGAATGTGGTTTGGGCCGCTTGCAAATCACATTTGCTCGTGGGTGCTTAGCTTTAAAACTACGGTTTATCAAGACGAGAGTTGGACGCTCGACAAACGAGTCATTACAAAAAATTGAAAATGTTATTTCTATGAAGAGGGAATTGACCCATTTGTTACAACAATTTTAACATAGTTGAAGGAGGTAATTTAAAAGTGCACGTACAATAAAAAAGCAAGTGTCTCATTGAAGAAATGTAGATAGAATAGGTAAATGTCGTAATTTTTTCACAAGAAAAGCATTCAACTTGGGAGGACCTGCAGTTCACAGGCCGTTCAATCCATGACATGGTTTAATGAAGCATTTCGACCTAATTTTTAAGAAACTTTGCACACTAAATGTATTTCTCACTACGGAAGAAAGTTTTACCGCGATACGACAAGAGATCCACTGCTCAGTGCGCTGTCAAATTGACGCCATCTTGCCCAAAAAATACCCAAGTCGCTTATATGCGTGTGAGAACAAGCATAAAAAAGTTTGTTTTAGACTGCAAGTGAACACACCTATATTTCTTACACCGAGGTTTAAAATAATCTGTACTGGGTAATTTAAGGATTTGTTGTACAATACAAAGTATTCACTATTTTGTGAAGGAATAAAAATGTTTGAATATCCCTCCGAAGGTTGGAGGTAAGAAGACAAATTATAAAGATTTAAAACTAAAGGATTTAAAAAAAGTGAATGGAGAAATAATCAGCAAATAATAAGCTCTGATTTAAAATACTGAAACCTTTACAACATACGTGGATTACTGGATCACGAATCCATAACATATTGTTATGAATTTGACAACAATGCATGTATTATCAAAAGTAATACTCAAGTTATGGATTGTAATTCCAATACATCGATATATTATGCAGCAGTGTTATTTGCGTGCATTGACTTTTCAAAATGATCTTTTCACTAATGCATATAAAGGATTTCGTTAAAAATAACTTACAAAATTAAAAATTCAAATCAGAAGGAATTAAAATGATATTAATCGCGTTAGCCAAATAACACTTCGCTTGCTTCGTTTTCGGTGGCATCAGATTATTAATTTATATTTGAGAGCTATTTTGAGGCATTTGGAGTTAAGGGTCTTTTTCTCAAGACGAAAACAGTACTCGAGCGTGTAAAATGTTCATGAAAGCGTATGGGAGGAGCAAGATAGTAAATTAGTCTTCTAAAGCACATCGTTTTCTGCGACCAGACCAGTATATGATTTATTCTTTAGAATTATGTTCAGTAGTTAAGGCTACCTAATGAATATAAAATAACAATTTGGTTCATTTTGTATGACGGAGAACAGTAACATAATTGGCAGGAATATCTTTGATTCTTCAATGCCGGCTACTACAAAGTTCTAGCATTCTAGCTGTCAGTTTACTACCTTTTCAACCGGGATGATTGCTTCAGAACGCAGGTAATCCGACCAACCAAAACCTCCCACAAAGTTCCAATAAAGTAGAACCTAATGTGCTTTACAGTCTCTAGCACCATCTATTTGAAACACCACACAACATTCGAAGTAAGTCTGAAGTACAACTTGATTACCCATTAAAACACCCCTCGCAGCTGTTAAAATTTCGAGTGGTGTTTTCAATCCTCCAACGACCCCATTCCTTTTTCATTGTTGTTATCCCCTACATAGATACTTTTGTGCATTCCCTCTCGTTTCAGTTCACAACTTGCACATTGAGGATATCGGACTTCAAATATTTTTGAAATTGGGTTGAAATTTGAACTCCAAAACACCAGAACCGAGATACAGAACTCGCAAGGGGAAATGATTTGATGGTACACATACCGCGTCGTAACTTTACACCCAACCCTATCAAAACACAAGAGATATCCGTACCAGTAGTTTGCGCGCGGATGTGTTTGAAACATCACAGTACTTGCACAGCAGCAGGAAATACTACTAGATACGGTGAGCACAAACCTCAAGTAAGATACTCGTACCTGCCGCACACTATGTTTTAAAGTACTAAATGAATTGTTCAATGAAATTCAGTAATAAATTCGGTTAAATAAAATGGCAAATTAGCTTACACTGTTCGAAATCAAAAAAAAGGAGATGCGATCTTTTATTAATTATGTAAGCTATTCTAGTGTTTTCGCAAATAATTTTTTAACCTACTCCCTCTTGAATTTTTTTGCAGTCTTTCGCGTTTTGACAAATGTTACCTATAAATTAATCGCACAAATTCATAACTATAATTAAAGGAATGATTACGTTTCATTCCACTAGTACTTATTAATTTAAATTTGATTCTTATAAGAATGTCCATTTTTCACATTGAAAACAGTAAGCAAACCATAGTGAGAGTTACAAAAATGACAATATGCCCTGCTTTAATTATTCGAACCCAACTTGATGGTTTGAACAGGACACGAACGTGAACTGTATCTCTTTTGGTATTTCAGAGCCACATGACGTTGCACCGACGGCAACCACCAACTGGTAAACGAGAAAATTACTAGAGATAGTGTCGCTATCCCGCAGAACCAGACCAAGAGCTGCGTGCCTAGAAAGGTCCCAGCGGCTACAGCGAACACGAGTGCGAGCGTTGTATCCATTCATTTTGGACGAACATCGCTTCGGGGNNNNGGGGGGGGGGGGGGGGGCACCGGTCAATACGAACGCCACACAAAAGCATGCCGCATTGTGTTGTTCCCGGGCCTAAGTGCCACGAATTTACGCGTCTATCCATTCACATTGCCCCGATTACCGAATATATAGTGGAAATCTAATAAAGTACGGTTTGAGAGCGACACAAACGAAGATTTGCACCCGTGCCGCGTTCGGAGCACTCCACTCCCACGATGACGACCGAACGAAGCACACAATGTTTGAACTCGCGCCCGCCGCGCCAGCGCGTTCCCCTTCATGCACACGCGCGCACACGCACAATGCACACAGAATGTATGAAGTGCGCGTAATTATACACGGTACAACACGAGTTCGCTCTAACGCGCTGATATTCTGCAGCAGAATTAACTTATTTTAAAAGCTTTGGCCGTGGACTGCCCGGAACATGGTTCCAGTTGTTTCCTGCCCCAGAAATCGGTTTAATGGGTTGCTACACACGTTCCAATGGCAAGAACATACAAAATAGTTGTTTTCATGTTGTTGCTGGGCATAGCTGTAACGTTTACTGTGGATTCTCAAGAAACAAACGCACTGGGACTGTTGTGTTTTGATGTCACTCATTTCACATTCTCAAAAATAACTAAAATGACTAACTAAATAAAAGAAAGCTATCTGCAAAACAATCAGAGATAAAGGAAAAAAGTTATTTCTACAAATAGTTATATTTTTTGCGAAGATCCTAATGTTCTCCAAGATCATCAACTGGAAATGGAAGTTCTGCACACATGACACAAAACAAAACAATGCTTATTCACAACCACTGAACACTTAGATCTAACTGTGTCATTCGAAGGTTCCATTAACTGCAAACCGAGAAACACTTCCTCACACGTCTCCCACCAAGTGATCGGTCGCATCCCGGACTCCAGTTAAACGGACCGTCGCCTACCTGTAGAGTCTCCATACGACCTTCTCCCGCGCGGGGTGTCACCGTCAGCCGACGGGCTTGATGTATCCAAAGGATCCAAGGCGTCGCCGTCACCCACCACATGTTCATCGCATTGCACAGTCACCATCAACACACACGCGAACCACCCGGCCGCCGCCACCAGGAGCCGCCGCCGCCGCAGCGGCATCGTCGCACATGCGCGCCGCACGCCCGCCATGACACTACTGAGGCCGGCAGGCGCGCACGCCGCGCGCCGGGCGAAGGCGCGCCCGAAGGCAGCCGAAGAAAGCCGAAGCGTTTTTCTGCGCCCCGGGGCGTCATTATGCCGTTTCCGCTGCGCGGCGCGGCTCCGCGCGGCTCGGCGCGGCGATGCCCAGGATGCTTATAGAGCGCGCTTCGCGGAAGGGTGCGCTTGACATTGAAACCCTTTTTTTAATCCTACGCCCTACAGGTAGACGCGCAGGATTCTTTTTACCGATCGACGAGCGATTTCTTTCACTCAAGTGTCAATATGATTGAGAGGCGATTTTGCGGTGGAAGAATTTTGCGGGCGCTTTTGATATAAAATATTTAATGAGAGTAATTTCGATCTATGTTTTGTACCATTTCTCATGCTTGATTTTTTGTTATAAGCGATAGGAACTTAAGTTATATAAAAAATAAAGAGTTGTTTTTTTGAGTTTCTTAAAGATCTGAAGAACGTTCAATGTTGGGAGTTGTTTGGGATCAATGTGAGCTGATTTCATACAAAAAAGAAACCAATAACAATGTACACAAAGATTAAGATTGTCTGCCCTCGATCATGTGTGCTTACAGCAAAAAAATTACACAGACCATTTGAAACAGTGAAATTCTTTAACGTTTTATGTGCGCCCATTAATTTTTAATATGTACAAAAATTACACAAGAAGAGCTAATAGAAAGTTAATACACATTTAATATGAATACCGCATTCATGCGTTCGATGTATAATACTCTACGCTTCTTATTGCAATTGCAGCTTTCGTTTATTGTCCGTGAAACTCAAGTTTTTTTTTTGTTTCACCTCAACAACTTTTATATCTCAAACTCTAAATTTACGCAAACACATAAATTGCCACATTATCTTGAAACTCAATAATAATAATAATAATAATAATAATAATAATAATAATAATAATAATAATAATAATTCCTACAAGACATACTATGTACAACTTACAAACTCAAAATAAATTAATCAGTAATACATCCAAAAAATCAAGTTCAGCCTGAAAATCGGTGACATGTATTTAATAATTATTTATATAACAAGGTGTTTCAGTTTTATTCACGAGGGAAAAATGTTAGGTCTAGATCGCGCTACTCCGAGAGAAAAATCTTCCGAGTGAATTAAAGTCACTTAATCCCAAGTCATATACTTTTTTGTAATATTCTTTTTTATTCATTGGGTTCAAGACTCTTTTTTAATGGCTATAATATTGTGCTGCAGTACCTTTTTATCACCTATTGGTAATAAAAGATTTAAAATCTACTCTCCTAGACGTTCCGGACGGCGACGCTTGCGCTCCTGGCGGCAGCGCAGCAAACTTTTTGTCTTTAGGTAACATAACATTGTTTATTTTGTTTCACTCAAATAAAATGAAATCAAATATTTCACACGATAGTACAGATATTTACCGTGTTGTATACAACATTATTATTTCTTTATATTTTTTGCTTAATTTGAAACCACCTAAACATGTATGCTTTATTTGCTACAGGCTGTCACTATAAACAGTTTCAAAATTTTCTGAACCGTATCCCAGTTAGCTAGGGTCTGCTTTTTCGGATCGCTTATTACTATCCATTATGATTTGACTGAATTTTACTACCGGCTTCGTGACTTCAAATAGTTAACAAAATCGTTCTTGTATGATTGAGTAATACTTACGTGGGTCGACATCCTATCCAGTACGGATTAGGTATTCTCTGAACATTTACTCTCCTGAAAAATAAAATACTGAGTATGCGGATTCTGACTATTAAATAAATCAGCTTTCTTTTTTCAATTACACAGTTACATAATTTATTAATACTAAGTTCGTTATTTTCTTTCCGAATTTTTCTTTATGAAATCAACTCTAATTGGCGTGTTACTACATTTAAATATTATTTACGTAATCTATTACAGCAGTTTTGTTTATTGTTTCCAACCGTCAGCTGGTTTCTCTTTGCGACTCGATGGGACACATATTTGAATATAGACTAGGCACCAACAGACTTGTGGGCTGCTTTGATACGGAGTCAGCTGAAAGCGCGGGCTTCCGCGACAACTCACATATGAGACAAGGGACAAATAACCATGGCCAAGGCGGGACTCGAACCCGCGGTCCTTCGGACCGAAGCGCTATTTCGCTACATGCTCTAAGCTACTCCCTCGGCCATCGAAGTCGGCCACATTTAATTCTTGTCATGTCCAATGTTCTCTTCGTAAATATTCTAAGCTACTCCCGTATTGTCATTTCTGGACACCTGTGTTTGGAAATCAACTATTATTTCATAATTTTAAAATCAAACTTTCCCTTAGTATATCTGGGCCCATCTCAAAACTTAAGCAAATGATTAAAGTCAATAAATCGCAAATTGCTTAAAATTTAAACCATTTATTTCAAAAGTATTTTGTAAGTCTGTAACATTCGTACGTAAAAGATCTGGGCTGAAAACAGTATAAAATAAAATAAAATAAAAACTAAACTCGATGCTGTCTTTCAACGTGAGTCAATATACTCTGGTTTGCGCCGTGTTTGTATTAATGAGACGTTCTGTTCAGAGTAGTAGAATGGAAGCAGGGCCGCAGTTTGCTTTCTGGCGGAGACCTACGTAAGTACCGCTCGCCATTGTTCATCGACGCCCGCCGCTCTCAGCCTTCTTTTCTTTTACTTTTCGCGAAGCAGTTCCCACGGCAGCGCGTTTCTGCGCCGGGAAAGACTGAAGGAAAAAACATGGCGAACTCCATGCAGCTAGCGCCAGCGGAATTGAAGGCCATATTTTATAGCGCCGAACTTTCTATAGAAGCTCTTACAAGTAAATGTGCAAGAGAGACCTTCAACTGTGTTATTAATTTAATGTAGCCACGAAAGTGCTATTCAATGCACATTCATTACATTACTGTAATAGTATTTTTAGAAAGGATGTAATGAACATTTCAAAACCAAGCTAGATCAGATCACTTCTCATTGAAAGACGGAGAAAAGGTTAGAATTGTCCAAGGACATCGGAGTTTTCTTATCGTGTTCTGTCGTTCTTGTATCGACTGTAAGATTCTTCTGAAGACAGAACTGCATTGCCCACAAAGTTCATTTGCAGTTTAAAGTGAATACTACTAATAAAATGTAATAATACTTTCCTCCTACTAAAATGTATGCATTGATGTCAATCGGCACTTTTTGAAACTTTTGAAATCCATTGAAATCAGTGAGTGTGCGCACAGGGAGTGTTTACATTTAAAAATACGTACTAACTTAAATCCGTGTATGGAATTTAAAAAAGTATATTATTCTTGTTCATTAAGTGTTTTACAGAGATTTTCAAATGAAAAATTTTAAATATTTTCCTTTCCCACAGTCGAGAGGGTAATAACCTTTATCCATGTGATGTTAATAATAAAATATTTTATTTAATATTGATTGCTTCCTGGTGCGTCAACTGCTAAGGTCATTAGTCCCGTGAGTAGTGCATGTTTTTAGGACAGAAAGTTGCGGTGATCTTTCCCCGCTGGATGGCGAGTTGTTGCTCAGACCTACCCGTCATTATTACTTATCTCTTGAACCTGGGGCTAGTAACAAGCCGTAGACATATTGTTTGAAAACATTTTTAGTTTTCGAAGAATTTCACCATCTTTGAAATTTTAAATGTATATAAATTTTTCTCACCAACTCTGTGTACATCTTAATAGGAAAGCAATTATCTATCATACGTTAATATTTTGATAGTAATTTTATTTTAAATAAGATTTCTGACATACAGGGAGTCCTACAACTATGATCCATCCCCATGACTTCTAAACGGTTCATGATATCGATGATATCAATTGTTTTCGTTTAACAATGCGGAACCAGGGGGCAATTAAAATGCCGTAATGATATTGTTTGAAATATTTTTAGATTTCGAGAAATTTAAACATCTTTTATTTTTAAATGGAATTATATATTTCTCTTGCTAGCAATTGCTAGATCATACAATCGAAATATTTTACGAAATTTATGTACTGTACATCATAAATTTTGTAAAATATTCCGAAATATGCCATAACGACATACTCATGATCATGCACAAATGTAATATTTTACTTTAAAAGAGAGTTTTTCAAAACGACTATTTTCTCATGGACTTTATCCCATAATGCACTGCATTTCCCAAAACTGGACTGAATGCACTGAGTTTCCCAAAACTGGATACTCTTCGTCGTTTAGTTTTGTAAATAATTAACGTTAAACTTTGGACTTTACGCTTGTGCTCGTTTAATATTGGCGACGGCAAGTAAGCGAGTGGCTTCACCTAGCGTTAGGGGGCTCACCACTTCTTTGGAAAACTCAATTACTAATACTATCCGAGAAGCCCCGCAAGCGTACATGAGGCAAAAACCGCGCAAGGTCAAAGAATCACAGTCCGTCGCCTGGCGAATAATTCATGCGGAGTGTTTACGACTTTTCCATTTCCAGCAGGTGCAGCATTGACACAGTAGAGACTTATAACGTCGTTTTCAATTCTATAGGCATTTTCTGCGCTAATGCAAAGAAAACCCGGAATTTCGTTCTTTGGTCAGGTGAAGCGTGTTTTACAAGAACTGGGACAATTTATGTGCACAATTTGCACGTGAGGACCGAGGAATTTTGTATGTTACACTTAATGTAGCTCACCAAGAGCTATTCTCTGTAAATGTGTCGGTTGACAATGTGGATGAATTTATCCTCGGTCCTCACTTATTACCTGAGCGTTTAGTGCAGTTTCTGAATTGTATAACTCAGGGACATCCAACACTTTTTGAGCTGGGGTTGTAACGTTTCGTATATTCTTACTTTGTTTATTTATGTCGTAAACAACTAAAGGATGATGTTCTTCACTTGTCTGTAATGAGGTTATGAACGTGGATACTGGAAAAGAAGAGAGAGAGACAGAGAAATAGATAATTGTTTGTAATTCAAGATTCTTACATGACTATTGTAACATGCAAAAATGCTGAAGTTTATTGAAATAAAGATTTAAAAAAAGAAAATCTATGTAACGTTGATACGGGGTGTTATGGAATAAAGAATTTGAGCTGAATCGTTGCTATATTGGAGATCTTTTCCTCATTACAAAAATGTGGTTTATAAATTAATCTGTTTTTTGGGTAAAGATGAGAAAAAATCATTACCCAAAACGTTGCATCATGAAAATTTGGTAACTAATTTTTTTTAGTTTAATGTTTTAACAGTTTTTTTATTTTAATTTTTTAAACGTGCTTACATTCATAACAATTTTGAAACTGTTATTTAGTCCCTATATTTACATGATGCCACATTTAAGGTAATGATTTTACCTATCTTAAAACTATAAACAAAAATCATTTTTTATTACAAAATCGGTTTTAAATATTAATGTGTTTTTAGGACGATGGTGGGTAAAAACAATGCCGAAACGTCGCATCATGTAAATCATGAGACTAAATAAGTTTTTTTATAATTTAATATTTTAAATGTGATTACTTTCATAAACCTGTCTTAAATTGAAAGCTAAGATAATGTAAGGTGTTTTAATAGATTGACAGACATAAACAAAGGTTAGTTAAGAATTAATTGTTTGTATTTGGTTTCGTGAACGAGGGTTGGCCCCCGCCACGCTGTCTGTCTCGTCGGCGCAGCGGAGATGAGCGCCTGTTTGCCAGCGCTGTAAAGCGCCTCCGCTAGGCAGCGAAGCTCG
This sequence comes from Gryllus bimaculatus, assembly GCA_017312745.1. Classification (NCBI taxonomy): domain Eukaryota; kingdom Metazoa; phylum Arthropoda; class Insecta; order Orthoptera; family Gryllidae; genus Gryllus; species Gryllus bimaculatus. The sequence continues at coordinate 14,955,210 of BOPP01000012.1, forward strand.
ACGATCGTTATCGTCAGACATAGCTCTAAAATTAGTAAAACATGCTTGAAGGAAAGCTGTGAAGTTCTTCGCAGGAAGTGAGATGGCGGTGATCTTTCGGATGAGAACGACTACAGATGAGGGTAATTTCCATAAACCTTTCTCACAGCTAAATAAAGAACACAGTGACTTTTAGTGCAAATAATGCGAATACGTTTTAGTTGTGTAAAAAACACACTAATAACAGTTGCTAAGGTTTAAATTAAACGACATTGCAACAAAATAGTTTGAATGACATGCATTTGTTGTTGTTTTGTTTTCTTATTTGGTGTATTGTTGGTGTATTGTTTTCTTTAAGCGAATCTAGGCATTTAGAAGGATGGATTTATTACTATACATGTGACCAAATTATTGTTACGGTGAATTTGCTTTAAAAGTTAATTTTAACATTTTATTCAATTCTTTGGAAATACTTCTGGCCGGATATTAAGAACTTAATAAATATGATTCTGATATAAAATTGCTTGTAATATTAGTCCGGTAGGTTCTCCCTAGGTTACATACCACTTGAAATTACACCATTCATTCCAGTTCACAAATGTTCTCAGTAAATGAAAACGAATAATTTTTGCTATTCCATTGAAAAGTAACTGGAAAGAAGTAGAAAAGAAACCACCAAACATTTTACAACATGCTCACGGAACTCAAATTTTAAAATGTATTTTTTAGAAGACTTGCTTCATTACAATACAATATTTAATCGTTTCCTCATGATTTCATTTTTATGTTTTCATCTGTCATGAAATTTGTCAATAATATTACGGCCTCTACAAAAAAATTTCACAATTTGTAAAAATCGACCTTTTTGTTACCCTATTCACTTTAATTTTATAGGTTTTATTTAAAATTTTACTTTCTTGTGTCTAGTTCATAGAAAGAAAAAAATATAATATTAGCAAAAAGCGCTAATATTTGACAGAAAACCAAGTTCTGTGGATCTTCGTAATCACAAAAGTTGATTCTTGTTGCTCATACATGTTGTAAACTACTTTCTCAAGTAGTATAGTGAAATTCACGGCTTGGGGGTCTTTGATACCAAAAACGTGGTTTTCGGAAATTCGGCAGTCGATCTGTCTACCTGTTCATTTCTGTCATAATCGTTTAAAAATCGTGACGGATTTTCACTAAAATTCATATTTTCCATTCGAACTGGCTGAAGTCACGTCTCCTAGAATTTTAAACGGATATTGTAATTTTGGGGAATATTTTAGAAAAATCTCTTACGCCCTTATCCCAACTTTTCTCATAAAGACTCGAAACGTGGACTTTACTTTTTTTAGTAGAATACATCAATATTCATGGGTGTGCGACCGAATTTTCGCCAAAAATCTGAAATTTGGATAATTTTAAAAATTCAATTGTCATTTTGAGCATTCGGAGCGATATTCCTACGCAAATAGCGTGTGATGTAGTAGAAATAACTGAAAACGTACGATTTTGCATCTGGAGTTAATAGAATCTAGGCTTCCCCGAAGACGCCGCGATCAAACGCATTCCTGTTATTCAAGATTCTCATGGATAAGCGATTTGCTCACGGAACCTATTTCCTAGA